>JASAND010022155.1:0-11259 GCA_030248195.1 Trissonchulus latispiculum
CATCAGAAAACGTTTACAGACGGGTTATCGGAAAAGAGGATGACGAGGGGCCGAACTCCCACCGGGAAGGGGGGGGGGGTCGTCGCGGTGCGTGGGGTTCGGAAATTTGTAAAAACTCAATTGTTTCTTCATCAGAAAACGTTTACAGAAGGGTTATCGGAAAAGAGGATGACGGGGGCCGAACTCCCCACCGGGAAGGGGGGGGCGTCGCGCTGCGTGGGGTACGGAAAATTTGTAAAAAAGCAATTGTTTCTTAATCAGAAAAAGTTTAAAGAAGTGTTATCGGAAAAGAGGATGACGGGGGGCCGAACTCCCACCGGGAAGGGGGGGGTTGTCGCGGTGCGTGGGGTACGGAAAATTTGTAAAAACGCAATTGTTTCTTCATCAGAAAACGTTTACAGAAGGGTTATCGGAAAAGAGAATGACGGGGGGCCGAACCCCCAACGGGAGGGGGGGTCGTCGCGCTGCGTGGGGTACGGAAAATTGGAAAAAACGCAATTGTTTCTACATCAGAAAACGATTTGAGAAGGGTTATCGGAAAAGAGGACAACGGGGGGGCCGAACTCCCACCGGGAAAGGGGGGGGGTCATCGCGCTGCGTCGGGTACGGAAAATTTGACCACCAATTTGACCATTCACCCCTGACAAGGGCGCCACAGCTCGCTAGGGACACTTTAGAGGGGTCCTCCAATGACAAAAAATGTTCGCCTCACCATGGGCTTTCATTTGATACCAAACTTGTAATTTTTAAAAAAATCGATTTTTGAGCAGTCCGGACCCTGGTCAGGGCACCACAGACCGCTGGGTCCACTTTGGAGGGTCCTCCAATGACAAAAAATGTTCGCCTCACCATGGGCTTTCATTTGATACCAAACTTGTAATTTTTAAAAAAAATCGATTTTTGAGCAGTCCGGACCCTGGTCAGGGCACCACAGACCGCTGGGTCCACTTTGGAGGGGTCCTCCAATGACAAAAAATGTTCGCCTCACCAAGGGCTTTAATTTGATACCAAAATTGTAATTTTTAAAAAAAATCGATTTTTGAGCAGTCCGGACCCTGGTCAGGGCACCACAGACCGCTGGCTTCACTTTGGAGGAGTCCTCCAATGACAAAAACGTTTCCAGAGGGGTTATCGGAAAACAGGATGACGGGGACCGAACTCCCACCGGGGAGGGGAGTGGAGAGGACGCGCTGAGTGAGGTAAGGAAAATTTCAAAAAACTCACTTATTCTAAATCAGAAAACGTATGGAGAAGGGTTATAGGAACAGAGGATGACGGGGGGCCGAACTCCCACCGGGGAGGGGGGGATCGTCGCGATGCATGGGGTACGGAAAACTTGTAAAAACGCAATTGTTTCTACATCAGAAAACGTTTACAGAAGGGTTTTAGGAACAGAGGATGACGGGGGGCCGAACTCCCACCGGGGAGGGGCGTCGCGCTGCTTGAGTTACGGAAAATTTGAAAAAAACAAAATTGTTTCTACATCAGAAAACTTTACAGACGGGTTATCGGAAAAGAGGATGACGGGGGGCCGAACTCCCACCGGGGAGGGGGGGGGGGGGCGTCGCGCTGCGTGGGGTACGGAAAATTTGAAAAAACGCAATTGTTTCTACATCAGAAAACGTTTACAGACGGGTTATCGGAAAAGAGGATGACGAGGGGCCGAACTCCCACCGGGAAGGGGGGGGGTCGTCGCGGTGCGTGGGGTTCGGAAATTTGTAAAAACTCAATTGTTTCTTCATCAGAAAACGTTTACAGAAGGGTTATCGGAAAAGAGGATGACGGGGGGCCGAACTCCCACCGGGAAGGGGAGGCGTCGCGCTGCGTGGGGTACGGAAAATTTGTAAAAACGCAATTGTTTCTTCATCAGAAAACGTTTACAGACGGGTTATCGGAAAAGAGGATGACGGGGGGCCGAACTCCCACCGGGAAGGGGGGGCGTCGCGCTGCGTGGGGTACGGAAAAGTTGAAAAAACGCAATTGTTTCTACATCAGAAAGCGTTTACAGACGGGTTATCGCAAAAGAGGATGACGGGGGGCCGAACTCCCACCGGGGGGGGGGGTTGACCTGGTGAGTGGGGTACGGAAATTTTTTAAAAACGCAATTTTTCTTCATCAGAAAACGTTTACAGAAGGGTTATCGGAAAAGAGGATGACGGGGGGCCGAACCCCCAACGGGGGGGGGGTCGTCGCGCTGCGTGGGGTACGGAAAATTGGAAAAAACGCAATTGTTTCTACATCAGAAAACGATTTGAGAAGGGTTATCGGAAAAGAGGACAACGGGGGGCCGAACTCCCACCGGGAAAGGGGGGGTCATCGCGCTGCGTCAGGTACGGAAAATTTGACCACCAATTTGACCATTCACCCCTGACAAGGGCGCCACAGCTCGCTAGGGACACTTTAGAGGGGTCCTCCAATGACAAAAAATGTTCGCCTCACCATGGGCTTCCATTTGATACCAAACTTGTAATTTTTAAAAAAAATCGATTTTTGAGCAGTCCGGACCCTGGTCAGGGCACCACAGACCGCTGGGTCCACTTTGGAGGGTCCTCCAATGACAAAAAATGTTCGCCTCACCACGCGCTTTCATTTGATATCAAATTTGCAAACTTTTGGAAAAATCGATTTTTGACCGACCCTTACCCCTGACCAGGGCGCCACAGCTCGCTAGGGACACTTTAGAGGGGTCCTCCAATGACAAAAAATGTTCGCCTCACCATGGGCTTTCATTTGATACCAAACTTGTAATTTTTAAAAAAAATCGATTTTTGAGCAGTCCGGACCCTGGTCAGGGCACCACAGACCGCTGGGTCCACTTTGGAGGGTCCTCCAATGACAAAAAATGTTCGCCTCACCATGGGCTTTCATTTGATACCAAACTTGTAATTTTTTAAAAAAATCGATTTTTGAGCAGTCCGGACCCTGGTCAGGGCACCACAGACCGCTGGGTCCACTTTGGAGGGGTCCTCCAATGACAAAAAATGTTCGCCTCACCAAGGGCTTTAATTTGATACCAAAATTGTAATTTTTAAAAAAATCGATTTTTGAGCAGTCCGGACCCTGGTCAGGGCACCACAGACCGCTGGCTTCACTTTGGAGGAGTCCTCCAATGACAAAAACGTTTCCAGAGGGGTTATCGGAAAACAGGATGACGGGGACCGAACTCCCACCGGGGAGGGGAGGGGAGTCGTCGCGCTGCGTGGGGTACGGAAAATTTGAAAAAACGCAATTTTTCTACATCAGAAAACGTTTACAGAAGGGTTATAGGAAAAGAGGATGACGGGGGGCCGAACTCCCACCGGGGAGGGGGGATCGTCGCGCTGCATGGGGTACGGAAAACTTGTAAAAACGCAATTGTTTCTGCATCAGAAAACGTTTACAGAAGAGTTATCGGAAAAGAGGATGACGGGGGGCCGAACTCCCACCGGGGAGGGGCGTCGCGCTGCTTGAGTTACGGAAAATTTGAAAAAAACAAAATTGTTTCTACATCAGAAAACTTTACAGACGGGTTATCGGAAAAGAGGATGACGTCGGCGCGAAATTTTTTCTATTTTTGTTGAATTTACGCTTATTTTTGCATTTTAAACGTTGTTGTCCAAAATTTTTCCACTCTGGGGGGCGATGCCCCCAGACCCCCCCCCAATTTTTCTGAGGTCCGCCCCCCCTGAAAAAAGTTCCTATGTGCGCCACTGTCGCGCAATATTATTTCTATGCTAACGAAGTTCTGTTTCTGCCTTTTTCTTGTGTGTTAAACAATGACAATGGCATTTTTATGTTCATTTAAATTTTATCACGATTTTTGAATATATATATATATATAACGCATGAAAGCATGATAACTGTAATTTTAGCAATGCGAGCAATAGCGCGCAACCTAAAAATTAGCAAAATTTGGATGGCCTAAACTTTTTGAGTGATGGCCTAAAAAATTTGGGTCGCTGAGGCCGTTTGGCCTAAAGTTGGGCGACCAAAAAAACCCTCGCCCGCGGCCTCGGCCCGCCCCCAAAATTTCGGGGAAGGCGCCCCTCATAGGTGTAACGGGGATTTGGGTTGGGGGGCCCTCCCCCGTAATTTTGGGGGGGCCCCTTTTTAGACCCCCCCCACGACCCCCCCAAACCTCCCCCAAAAAATTTTTCTGTTTTTATGCCATCATCGCATTTTCAGCCATTGCTAATGCCGAAAAACATGAAATGATTAAGTATTTTTAACATTAGTGTTTTTAAACTCGAAAACTTGATTGCCAACATGTTTCTGAGTCCAGAATAAGGTCAATATCTCGAGTCTAGAAGTCCATAAAACCGTTATGAACGTGTATATATTTCTCGTGATAATAAACACGTTAAGCCAAAAATTTGGACTTTTTTGAAAGATTTTGCAAAATTTGCCCTAAAAATGCCCAATTTTTGGCATAGGTGTACCACCTGTTTGGATTCGGGGGGGGGAGTAATAAGTTCAAAGATGGCTTGGGGGGTCTCCCAAATCGGAAATTTTCAAAAAACTGTACCCAAACTGTACCCACATTTTTTCAGCTAAAAATGGCCCTTTTTGGACATAAAATCGACTATTTTTGACATAAATCTAGTAAAAAACCACTCGTATTGTGTTTTAAAACTTATTTTTTAGCGTTTTCAACTATTTCTAGCCAATTTTTTCAGAAAATTTTTGAAAAATTGCAAAAATTTTTGCAAAAATTTTGCAATTTTTTTCTTGTTTGGTCCCCATTTTAGGGGGGTGGGGAGGGCGGTCTGAGCCCGCCTAACCTTGGGGGGGAGTAGTCGAGGTCGGGTAGGAGGAGAGGGGGGTTTGGCCTTCTCGTGGGGGGGTCTCACAGGGGGTAAACTGTAGCCTGGTATACCTTTTTTGCCAATTTTCGCGCCTTCCACAGGAAAACTTTTTCCAGAAAATATCTGGAAAAGTCTGGAAAACGTTTTTCCAGTTTTTCCAGAGATTTTTCAGGGATTTTTGAGACATTTTCCAGATTTTTTCAGAACAACCGAAAAAACCTGGAAAAAGTCTGGAAAATTTTCAGCGTTAAAACATTTTTCCAGACTTTTTCTGGAAAAAGCTTTCCTGTGTTCGGCGCGACTACCCCCCTCCGGGGGGCCGGAGGCCCCCAAAAATTTCTGGGGGGCTTGGAAAAATGGCTGGGGAGGTTACCCCCCACCACCACCCCCCCAACCATAGTTTCCCTGGAAATTTTGGTTGGGGGGGGGGGTAAACTTCGGAAATTTGGTGGTCGACCCCCGAAATGTGATGGGGAGTACCCCCCCCCGAACCCCCCCAAAATTCGGACCTCAGAAAATTCAAAAAATGGCCAAAAAATGCAAAATTTTCTGTAATTTAGCCCTTTTTTCATCAAAATAAGGCTTGTTCTTAACGTTTTAGGTGTTTTTGCACCGTTTTAAAGCGATTTTAGGCCAAAATTTTAGAAAAATTTTTCAAAAAATGACCATTTTTCGACCAAATTTAGCTAACTTTTTGGGTCCAAAAATCGTTGGGGGGGGGGGGTTCGGGGGGTAGCCAAAAGTGGGGGGAGGGATAGTCCAAAAATCTGGGAGGGGGTAAATTTGGTCGAAAATTTTGGGGGTATAACCCCCCCCAAACCCCCCCAAGGAAACTATGCCCCCAACCCTTCCCCCCCCCCCAATTACAGCTATGCCCCCCACCCAAATCCCCGTTACACCTATGGGACGGGGCCAGCAAAACTTTTTGGGGGTGGTTTGGAAAACAGGGTGGTATGGGATCCCTTAAACCTCCCTCCCAATTACATCTAAGGAAACCGCCAGGCGCCACTGGCCACTGATCATCAATTTTCAATCCCTCCCCTCCTCCCCTGTCTAAAAAGCAAAACCCGTGTCAAAACGATTTCTAACACAAAGCCATTGGTTAGCTACATGCCTAAAAACTTTCACGAAATATAATAATTGCATCATAGTTATATTGCAACAACCAACATTCAGAAGTAGTGGGTGTCGAATTATCTATTGCAAATCTACAAGGATTGTCGGTTGTCACTCTGCCTTCTGAAATGTTTTTATGGTTGTCCGCTCAGCGATGTTGTGTATGCCTTTGGTTGTGTGTATTCTATACTGTCTTTATTATTAAATAATTATACTATACCCTATAGGGTGGGGGGGGGGATATCACGTGGGGAAAATATTATACGACACCGGCTAAAGGTTTATATCGGTTTTTGGCTTTTGCTAAAGTAAGAATAAACGATTTTCCATTTAGCTGTAAATGCAACGCTGTAACTGACCAATTAACGTTGCTTTTCATCCAAGCAAATTCAATAAATTCAATAATCGATAAATAAGAATTCAATAATCAATAAACTCTGTAAATTTAAAAAACTTAGGAATATATAAGCTTGATCCGATTTCAAGATGGGATGAGCATATTTAATTTTTTTGTTTCGTGCAGCATCGATAACAACGTTATCCGTTGTTATTAGAAGCTCCCAGTCAATTTTTACTTAACTATATAGGCTACAGAAAGTACAATTTTTCACCTCCAGGTCCAGACAGTGGAGGCAGACCGGAAGTGATCTGGCGAGATCCCTCATCGCGAAAGCAACTGGGGTGCAGCGCTGTAGAGAAAAAATGTAAGCAAAAAATATCCGGATATTTGCACTGCATATATTTCTCAAATTGGATATTACCCGGATACAAAATTATCCGTATATTCGGGTATCCAGGGTCCATCCCTAGTAAACATAATCCTCCCAGTTCCTTTTTTAATATCAGGCTTTAGCTTGCACGCATATTTCGGTATACGCTTTTGATTCTCTGCACCTGGCAGGTACAGACATTTTTTAATCAAGACAAAGTACAACAGATCTGAAAGAGCGCTATGTTTAGCATGCATTCCCTGCGGAATCTTGGCTACAGAACAATGTATCCAATAAAACAAAACTGAGGCTTTCTTCTGATTATCGGAAAAGGTAGTCAGAGGGTTCTGTTTTTCATAACCAATTGGAAGATAGAAAGGCTCACCTACAGAATTTGATGTATTGCTTGAAGTAGATACTTACATGTTTTCGATAATGAACCTGTTCTCTTGTTTTTCCCGAACAAAAAGGAAATTGCAAAATATTCCCATAGTCTTCACCTTATTTTTCTAGTTATTATTGAACATAAAATTTTATTTTTTTATATTTTTCAAAAGTACATCAAAAAAGCGCTACGTGCACAGGAGGTACTAATAAGATCCCGTTTAGTTTTATTGGAAAATGACTCGTTGGACAAATTTGTTCATTGGTTGCTGGCTTGTGAGTGATGCCATCAAGAACTTGTGTGATGTGTTGGGAGTGTCACCAAAAGTTTGTGGTTGACTAGACCGCCGTTGAGTGAGTAAGAGAATCCTCCAATCCAAATCTCTTCAACAAACATAATGTCGGTAATTGCATGCATTTCAGCATTAAATTACTTTTCAATACCACAGATTACTTTGTAAATGATGAGAAGATTACTGCATTAAACTTCATTCTATTAGCAATTATGAACTGGGCTAATTATTGCTTCACTGCAGATGTTGCGGATAAAAAACGATTGGGTTTCTTTGTGCTTCATTATTTGTCTCGTACCTGTTATTTTCTGCCCGAGCACTCGTTTGAGAACGTGTCACTGTTTCCGTCCAGAAAACACTTGAAAAAACAATCTATTTGTTTCAAATAAGCTTTCATAAGCGGAATGGAATTTCAGTTTTAATAACAATCATTTTGTATTTCCATTCGTTCAAGGACGTTAGCTTCAGGAGGATAGCATGTTGTCCATTGATTGGGGACTTGTGTTGCAATTGGTGTACACTACGGAAGGTCTGCTAATTCTTAGCTCCAATGCGGTTGTAGTCGCAGCTGTTTTGGTTAGGAAAAAGCTGAAGAAAAAGGAATTCTGGCTACCGTTCGGTTTGGCCGTGGCCGACTGGCTCTTCGGTTATGCTACATTCTGTGCAGGGGTTCGTAGAGCACAGCTAACAGTGGAACACAGACTGGCTGAAGTGACCACTAGCTGGAACTGCATAAAGGAGCCGCATATTGGACCCTTTATTTTGGGTGGTTACTATGTCGCAACAATGCTCCTTCTAATTTCCATTGATCGATTTGTGTAGCAGTATTAGGGTGTATCACATGCTTAACATTACGTTTATTGCCGGTTGTACGGTTTTTGGTGCATTGTTCGCCGCCGCACTTACTGGATTCAGTTTTTCTGCCACTTACGCACAGTCAATACAGTCAAACATAACGGCATATTGTTTGGCAAATCAAGTACTAACTCCAACCATAATGCACTTTTGGATAGGCTATCAAGTCTTTGGCAGCTTGACAAGCGTTCTCATTTATGCTGCTGCTCTTCTGCAGCTTCGATACAGCTACAAAACTACTACACTTTCAAATAATTTAAGGGAAATTAAAAGACGACAGGCAAAAGTGACCAAGACACTATCTTTGGTCATTTTCTGTTGCTTATTCCTGTATACGGTTCCCCATGCACTAACACTATTCGGCCAGTACTATGTGTCAAGACAAACCCTGACATTGATGATACCTGGCCTAGTTCTATTTATCAACCTAAACTCTGCCAATAACATTATCATCTACTACACTAAAAATGAAGAACTGCGCTCAGCAATAAAGTCATTGTTTGCGACAACAAAAGTCAATGTCCAGAAGCTAAATTCGTCCTTGGTATAGTTGTGCAGTTGTGTGCGAGATGAGGATTGCTATTGATTAAATTTTAGGTAAAAGGCCCGTGCCTGTATAATTGGCTTAATATAATGTTGTGTTGGCTAAGGGAGTTATGTTGTTGGTTAACTGATAGGATATTGGCTTAACAAGAAGCCAAGGTCATGAAACTTGGTTAAAAGTGAGACCAAGTTGGTTAAAAGTGTAGCCGAGCTGTATAAAACTTGGTTTATTTTATATTTTAAGTGATTGAAGCATCCTAGGCTTAATTGTATGAAATAATATTTTACCAGAAATGGAAAAAATTTAACCGGTTAAAGCCAAGCCAACCAAGAAAACTTGGCTTGGCTTAATTCAATATAACTTGGTCAAAAATAAGAGGAGTAAAACGGATAAAAAGTTAGGAAGGTGTATGGAGAATGGATAGGGTGTAGGTCAAGCCAACCAAGAAAACGTGGCTTGGTTTAATTGAAAAAAACTTGGTCTAAAATAAGCTAAGTAAAAGGGATAAATTGTTTGGAAGGTGTATGGGGAATGGATGGGATGTAAGCCAAGCCAACCAAGGAAACTTGGCTTGGCTTAATTGAAATGAACTTGGTCAAAAATAAGCCAAGTGAAAAGGATATATTGTTTGATAGCATATTGGGAATGGATGGGGTTTAAGCCAAGCCAACCAAGAAAACTTGGCTTGGCTTAATTGAAGTGAACTTGGCCAAAAATAAGCCTAGTTACGGAGTGTAGGTCGTCATATGTTCTTTGGAGGAGAGGTTGTAATATTTTGGTTGGGGGGGGATAGGGGCGTAGGTTCCTATGGGAGGGTTGGCCTGGCCGGGTATCTTCCCAAATTTTTCAACCAAATCCCCCCTCCCATTTGTTGGGTAATGTTCCCACAACTTTTGGCCATAGGTGTAATTTGGGGGGGGGGGGGGGGTGGTTTGCGCGGGGTAACCCACGCCCAAGCCATTTTTTAAAACCCCCCCCGCCCCCCCCCCCCCCCCCCCAAACGGGGGGGGGGGGGGGTAATCGCGCGAAAATTTGCCTAAAATGGAACATTTTTATGGTAATTATTGAAGAATTTTTCGAACAGTTCCAAATTTTTGGCTTAACGTGTTTATTATCGCGAGAAATACATGTTTATAACGGTTTCATTGACTTGTAGATTCAATATTGACCTTATTCTGGGCTTGCAAGCATTTTGGCAATGAAGTTTTCGATTTTAAAAGCCCTGAGTAACAGTGGCGGATCCAGGATTCTGAAAAGGGGGGGAGGCGCTGAAAAATTTTTCTGGGGGGGTTACCAAATTTTTCCTGGGGGGGGGGGGGGAGTGGGAAAAATTTCCTTTTTCCAGGAACAAAATATTTTTACAAGAAAATATTGTGTATAGAAAGGCTAGTTCACTTGTGAACTTGGCCAAAAATAAGCCTAGTTAAGAAGTGTATGTCGTCATATGTTGTTTGGAGGAGAGGTTGTAATATTTTGGTGGGGGGGGGGATTGGGGTGGGGCGTAGGTTGCTATGGGAGGGTAGGCCGGGTATCTTCCCAAATTGTTCCACCAATTTCCCCCCCCCCCAATTTGTTGGGTAATCTTCGCTGAACTTTTGGCCATAGGTGTAATTTGGGGGGGGGGGTGGTTTGAGCGGAGTAACGCACGCCCAAGCCATTTTTTCTAACTCCTCGCCGCCCCCCCCCAAACTGGGGGGGGGGGGTTAATCGCGCGAAAATTTGCCTAAAATGGAATATTTTTATGGTAATTATTGAAGAATTTTTCGAACAGTTCGAAATTTTTGGCTTAACGTGTTCATTATCGCGAGAAATACATGTTTATAACGGTTTTATTGACTTGTAGATTCAATATTGACCTTATTCTGGGCTTGCAAGCATTTTGGCAATGAAGTTTTGGATTTTAAAAGACCTGAGTAACAGTGGCGGATCCAGGATTTTGAAAAGGGGGGGGGGGGCGCTGAAAAATTTTTCGGGGGGAACCAAATTTTTCCCGGGGGGGGGGGGGTTAAAAATTTCCTTTTTCCAGGAACAAAATATTCTTACAAGAAAATATTTGTATGGAAAGGTTAGTTCAGTTGCCAATTGGAAAACAACTATCCCGTGAGTGAAGCAAAGCATGGAGAATTTAAATACACAAGAAGTACACGGGGGGTTTGGGGGCAGAGCCCCCACAAGTTGAAGAATTTTTTGAAATTCGAAAAAATCTGTCATGCAAACTTTGGAGATGTACATGTATATATATACATATAGTAACTTACGAAGTGAAAAAGTTGCAGTAAAATAGTATAAATATATACAAGGAATGGTGGCAATAAAGAGGACAAACTACAAGGGCAACAAAGACAATGTGCGAAAGGGGGGTTTGGGGGGGGCGAGCCCCGGAGAAGTTGAAGACTTTTTTGAAATCGTCGAAAACTGACCAATTCAAATTATCGCGAGAAATACATGTTTATAACGGTTTTATTGGCTTGTAGAGATATACCCTTGTAGATTCAATATTGACATTATTCTGGGCTTGCAAGCATTTTGGCAATGAAGTTTTCGATTTTAAAAGCCCAGAGTAACAGTGGCGG
>JASAND010022156.1:0-19620 GCA_030248195.1 Trissonchulus latispiculum
GCACTAATTGGTTGAAAGTTTCATGAAACAGGTTTACATAGCTTCAAATAGTAGCTTCAAATAGTAAATTTTGTACGTAACTAATTACATCTGAGATTTGTTAATCCATTTTAGAGTATGACTATATCGCAATGGCAGAAAAATCTGACCTGAAAGATCATCGTAATCTTTTTGGTTCGCTCAAAAAACTCGATCACTGCAATCAGTTGCAGTCTCTAAAATATGTTAAAAATTTGGTTCGAAGTCAACTTGTTTAAAGAAATTTTTAAAGGTGTGATCAGCAGTCGCTATTTTTGTCTATGAGGAAATCAATTCTACTGACACGACGAAGTGAGACAAATCCGTTAATTACTGTGAAATCCCAACTTAAATGAAACAACAATAAAATCAACGAAACCATAAAGTGCCTTAATAAAATTCCAGCCAAACACAACATGTATCTGACACTACTAATAGAATTTCAAACATTTGTTAAAATTGCCTTTTCTGACAACAGTTTGCAAAACTGTACCACTTTTACAATCCAGTTGTTAAAAATCCCGTTACAATTTTAAGGACAGGCGCAATTCCATGTTTACGTTTTCTTTCTCCTTCTTATTTTTTGCTGACCGACCAGTTTTCATGAAAGACAAATGGGGGCAGTGAAATGCAGACATTAATCCAAAAGTTATGTCAGTTTCTGCAGCAACTCCAGCAATAAGTCCACATGAAAGTTTTCTTGTAGTAATAATTACAAATTTATTGTTTGGCTTCCAATAACCAGAATCACAGTGACACTAAATGATAATAATTATAATGTAAACAATAAATCTTTAAAATAAAATGGAAAATTGGCTGAAACAGGTCCATGATCGCATAAAATATTAATGCAATAATTTGCATTTATCGTTGCAAAATTGGCAAGTACATAGCATGAATTGCAGTATTTGCAGAAGGGTATTACAATTTCTCAGATCCATCAACTAAAGTAACCAATGTTAACAGCTCAGAGGATTAACTCATTAATCCCAGGGTTAGAGACCTTCACTCAGGCCCGTAAGCTTGGCCCGGCCCGGCCCGGCCCGGCCCGCGGGCCGGGCCTATGGTGAAACGGGCCGGGCCGGGCCGGGCCGAGGTAGGAGAAATTTGGGTGCGGGCCGGGCCGGGCCGGGCCGAGTACTAGAGCGGGCCGGGCTTCGGGCCGGGACTGGTATTTTCAGTTAAAGATTTTGTCTTGTTTTTAGTTTTGGCAGCTCATATTGGAAATTTTATTTTTTCCAAAATTAATTTTGAATAATTGTTGGTCTTTTATATTGATCTTACTTAATTTCCTTTCTCTTTCAGAGTTCTGGCGTATGCAGTATGCACTTAGCTTATTTGCGTTTATATGACGCAATCTTTAATTCGAATTTGTACATTAGCATCTGAAATTTAGTTATATTTAAATCGTTATAGAGCTACGTGAAATCGCTTAAAAATGGTATCTGCGATGACGCATAAAATTCTGTGCAATTTGAACCTTTATTATTTGGCCAACAATTTTTGGCCAAAAAATAAGGAAAAACGGGCCCGGGCCGGGCCTAACTTTTGAGCTTACGGGCCGGGCCGGGCCGGGCCTAAGTTGGAGCGGGCCGGGCCGGGCCGGGCCGAGGGGAAATTTTTACGGGCCGGGCCGGGCCGGGCCTGAAAATTCAGGCCCGTGAAGGTCGGTACAGTTTACAACCACAAATCGGGTATATAAGTGCAAAGACAATAAATTATTCGGTGGCAGCTTGCTGTACAACCACTAGGGATCGGACGGAGGTGGGTTTTTGCCTCCGGCCGGAGCCGGAGCCGGAGCCGGAGCCGGAGGTAGCCCAAAAATGACACTATATTTTAAAAACAGTTTACGGTACAGTGAAGACAATTTTTTGCATATGTGTCGATGTTGCTATATTTTGAACAGTTAAAATATTAAATCAATGCTTTATTCATTCAAATAATTTCTATAAATTTGTTCATTCAAATTTTCAATATATAGTAAAGCAAATCTGCGTAAACTTACCCATATATTTTGTTTTAATTATTAAATTGGGTAAGAGGGTTTTGGCCCCGACCTACAGCTTATATATAAATGATAGCTGTAAAGCTGTACGTATGGCAGCAAGAATTAATTAAGCAAGCAGCTTTTGTTTTTGTATATAAATAGTTCAATTTTTTATAAAAGAAGTTCAAGGGTACACGAAAATATTTGAAGTACCGATATATTTGAAAAAGGTAATACATTCCTATTAAAATGTATATACTAGCAAAAATTATGCTCTATAGGCATTTCTGTGTGTATATATATTGCAAATTCTTAATTATTATATACTTACGCATTATATATATTATTATTAAATTAAATGCTGTGTTATTATATATATATATTATTTGCCTTGATTTGGAACCACAGGAAATGTCGACGGGATGGCAAAATTACTAAGGAGAAAGATAAAATAATAATTTTCGCACTAGGAGATAATACCTCGATTTGCTAAACTTTTGAATTCAATTTTAATAACTGCTTTAAACTTTCCAGGTTAATCTACAACATACGTTATTTTCCAAATTTAACAAAATGGAAAGCCAAGTTTCTAGCATTTTGATGGAAATACAGCAGAAACTACATAGCAGTGAAATTTGAGAAAATTTGGCATCACAGAGAAAATAGAGAACTATATATTTGCCAAACTATCACAGTCCACTGTTTAAATTTTGTTTAGATAATTTAAAATTACTTTAACCTTACTTTATTACATATATCTTTAAAAAAACTCCGGCTCCGGCCACCTTGCCTCCGGCTCCGGCTAGCCGGAGCCGGAGGTGCTAACTCCGGCCGGAGCCGGAGCCGGATCCGATCCCTAACAACCACCCCATCAAAAAAGGTATCAAAAGCATGAAACCTTGGATGCCAATGGATAACTCCCTCTTGCTGAGTATAAAGAGGCCTGTCTTATTTTATTTACCTTATCTTACCTTGTACTACCAAGTTGATACCTCGTTTTGGCCCATGTCAAGATAAAAGTTAGAACCCCCAGAACCCCCATCAGAAAAAAGGAGGTTCTCAAATTTTTTCATGCTTGGTCGAAAACATACCCATACCATACTCAGCTCATTTCGTCAAGTTTTGCGTAATGTGGGCCTGGAAGGGGGCTTTCCTGAAAAGATCCCCGGCGTCTACTTTATTTTAAAGATAAACCTCTATTTGCTACTACTAAAACAGTTTCAACGCTTTACACTAGTCTGTTTATAAATACAACTTCCTTTGGAGAGAAATTTAGTGCTATTGGCCACTACAAAGACACATAAAAACTGCAAACAATCTAAATAACATCTATTATATACTTATTCTGTACGTGCAAGACCTATACTTCTAATTCTATATGAATCCAAGACTGCGGTTTACTTCAAATTTTACACAGGTGACTATTTCCTGTGGAAGTTAAGTAGCCTTCGGTTTTTCTGAAAGCATCGCATTATTGAAGAAAACTGCTCACATGCGAATAAATCCGTCAAAAATTTCAAAAAACTGGTATAGTTAGACAAGATGTCACTAGAAATGGTGCAAAAAGGAGAGGAGAATTGGGCTCAAAAATTCACCACTTTGCACAATTTAAAAATAAACTACACTTTAATGAATCTCAATAACCGCTACTATAGAATACAAAAACAAACAAAGCCCGTTCTGAAGACTTCAATTTTATGCCTCCGTAAAAAAAGATTCTTTCTGAGCATGGCTACTCAAGTAAAAGCTTAGAAAATGAACGAACACTTCTTATATTGTACGGCGAGGTTCGGAAAAAAGCTCTAAAACACATATGCATGCAAAGCACAGAGCTAAAGCAGACCTGCTAAAGCTAGCTTCACTCTCAGTGCTTAGCAGCAATATAAAAAGGACTACGCTAGCAGGGTTTTCAGTGTAGTTCAGTTCAGAGCTAACATATTGGTTCACCCTTAGCATAGTACTACGCAATGTAGCAGATGTATCACCTAAATTATTAGGTCGCCATGTCGTCCAGCCGGCGAAAAAACAGAGCTTTTTCATTTTTGGAGCATAAGTAATCTTATT
Organism: Trissonchulus latispiculum; assembly: GCA_030248195.1. Taxonomy (NCBI): domain Eukaryota; kingdom Metazoa; phylum Nematoda; class Enoplea; order Enoplida; family Ironidae; genus Trissonchulus; species Trissonchulus latispiculum. Next base: position 4,070 of record JASAND010022156.1, read on the forward strand.
TTTTTATACAGACACCCCTTCAAAAATTCCATCTAATCCAAGGTTAGACGAGAATTCAGTGTAGCGTTATTAATACAGCCAGGAATGATTAACTTAGTTCGGCTAAGCCGATTAATTTAATATTTCTGTGGAAAATACCGTCATTAGAAGTCTGAACTGGGAAACTTGATACCTTTAATGCGACAGGCAATATTAATCGAAGAAGTACTTTTAGAAAGTTATACACTAATCGTTCATATATTTGTGGGTGACTTTCAAAATCAAATAAAATCAAATTTCAGAACTATAATAATGAATCTTTGAAATCAACGCTCATGCAGTTTGTCCGTGACATTTGCCGAAGCTGTGAAGTGAATGAACTATATATTTTATTTTACGGTAATCTGGAGAGGCGCTTTGTCCGCGGCCTGCACTGGCTTCTTCTTCCACAATCCCGCTTAACCAGGGTTCCTGGCGGGAACCACATAACAATATAGGTGTATATATATATATATATATATATATATATATATATATATATATATATATATATATATATATATATATATATATATATATATATATATATATATATATATTTCAATATATATACAATTATTCGTCTTCAAACTAAACCATAAGTCACAGTACATATAAAACATTTCTATCTCGAAAAATGCACCTTTGTAGGTGTCACCAACACCAACACCAACATGCTAACGTAACATTGTTAACGTTCACAGGTGTCGTAAATGAATACAAAAATTTACATCTAAAAGTAATAAATTGGTGGACAACTATAAACTTGTTAGAGCTATATGAAATGTAACATACACGAGAGCTCAAATAAAAAAGGACTTGAAAAATTCAGCTTTGATACTCCCGCTGAATTAACACAAAAACCGGAGTAGTTTATTGAATTGTCCGCCTTGGCTTCTGGCGTAAGCAATAGCTTTCCACTGGAAGAGGAAACTACATATATCAGATGTTTTAATTTAGTAAAACCAGACTATTCAAAAGCAAAACTAAAACTACCCTTGCAAATTACAAATTTTTATGGCTTTACATTCTCTTACAAATCAGCCACCGTAAAAAATATAGTGGAATTGTTATCTACGATACGTGCTTGGCGATACAAAACCCTTTTGACTCTAGTGATCAAGATGTCCTTTCCCTGGCTTTGATCAGGATGTCTTTTCCCCGGCTTGCACCACATCAAACTCTTAATGCTCGAACGGGACGCATGGTTTGGCCGGAGTTGCTGGCCTTAGACCTGCCGGTTTTTTCTGAAAAACAGCAAAAGCTTTGGCAAGGTGTGTAACATTCATAAGCCGTCGGCGAAAAAAAACACCGGCACGACGACCTAAAGCAAGATTTCCACGCCAGTTGAAAAATTGAAATTCTAAAGCCTTTCACCGAGAATGAAAATTGTAGACATATTTCGAAATTTCTATTCAAACGAGTCAAGCCTCACGACTGATACTCGTCGGCAGCAAAGCTGTTCCACCGGGTGATAGAAGAGGTTATGCCGATTAAATTAGCGTTTGGTCAAGGTTAGATGCGGATTAGCTGAAACGAGGCACTGGATTGCATTCAAAAACCATACTTCGAACTTGGGCTAACCCACAGTTAGTCTTACTGCAGCCTTTGCTTTATGTTGGACAGTTGTTAGTTTCACTGCTCTCGTCTACCCGACCCCGACTATGGACAGGGAAGCAAAAACGGTAAGGAGCCATACGCTTGCAGTGAAACCCGGTACAACGAGGATCATTCTTCGTAACGTCAGCTTCTATCTCAATTAATTTTTCGGAGTAGAACCGAAGCTACAACTAACAAGTTACAACCTCGCTCTCAACAAGCCTAGCGCTTTGTTAACTATGCATTATTCGACCAGAAAACTACAAGTTTTTCCAAAACCGAATAAAAATATTTTTTATTTACAATAAACACAAAAACAGAACTGTACAAGACTTAAAAGCAAAATAAAAGTCATGATTCAATTACATACTATAATACTGAATGTTAATACACGTTTGGCACGATCAAAATCGATCTATACACTTTTTACATTTACAATATTATAATGAAATCAATAAGCTCAGTTACATAGGTCTCAAATTTGAAGGCGTGGGGGGTTTGAAGTCTCTTTTAACTGCCGATGAAGCCGGCAGAACAACAGTGGGCGTTGTGCTCAGTAAGGATCCAGCAATTCGACTCAAACGTTCGCATTTGGCTGACTGCAAAAGTCTTCGTTTGGAGAAACGCTGAGGAGTGTCGCAATCACCGGTGGAATCCAAGAAACGTTTACTCTAAAAATAAATTATAAAACGTCAGTTAATGCAGTAATATATTAGTACAAATTAATGGCCAGTAATAATACGCACCAATCACAACTGAACAATGATAGAACAGCAAGGAAAGAGGGGATGAAGCAAGGAGTCTGAAGAAGTGAAATGCCAACTGCCAAAGAACGATACATCTAATGATTAAACTTAAAAAATTTTCATTACAGGATCTATTCTAGATCCTGTAAGAAGCTACCAAACACTTTCACTCAGGCCCGCTCAGGCCAGGCCGGGTGCCCGGGTGTTCGGGTACTAGGGCCTGTTCTTTTCTGTTACATTCAACGTTTCGTAGAATTTTCATTTCAGAATTTTTGGAATTTTCATTGGAAATTTTAGTCGTTTTTAAAATAAATTTTGGGACCTCTTGGGCTATTCTTTTCGGGTTGATTATCAAAATCGATGGCGAAATTGAAAAGCTATTTATGCTTAGAACACAAAGAGCTGAACCGTTGACTGTTTTGTACTGCTCAACATAAACTGGGCTGTGAAATTTATTTAAAAATAAAAATTTAAAAAACTAGAATTTAAGTTCGTGTCCTGTTACACACAATATAATTAAAAAGGCTTAGGTTGACCGCATGCAAAATAAAATGTGCTTAGGTTTACCGCATGCAGTAGCGGAGATGCTGAGTTCAAGAAGACTCCATTTTCTCGCTTCTGACCACCATCACCCATGGAAGCAGGTGTTAAAAGATTTGGAGTTCGGCATGCAAGAATTGACCTCAATCGTTGGCGACAGTCCATTAAGAAACTGTTATGCGACTACAAATCGAAAACACAAATAGAAAATGGTTCGGAATTGGACGCGTAAGGCAAATCTCAAAAAGCTACTAGCTGTACCACAAAGAATACTAAATAGGGCTAAATCTGCTAAATCACTGAAAACCCTGAGGCATGGTGCATATAATTATAGCTATAGCTGTGAAACCTTACTCGATAGGCTCTTTGGACAAAATTTGCTATCTTGGCCATATTAGCTAAGCCATGAGAAATAGTATTTTATAACAACCAGCTACAGCGAACTTAGTGTTAACCTCGTTCCTATATGAAGTCATAAAGAGAAAGCTATTTCTGTATTTAAATACACAGAAGACTTAACACATACTTCAGTGGATCGTTTTAGAACATTAAGGGCCTGACTAAGTGAATCATTTCTAGGTTGCAGCGACACAGTTGTAAAATCAGTGACGGTCAAATGAGGAAATCGTACAGACATATTCTCGGGTAACCTCTGACAACTAAGATTGGCAAAAGCCACATGATTATCAGGAACAATGATGCTTTCAAGACACAGATCCTAAAACAAACCAGTTCGATATTGAAATACAAACAGAAAGAAATGTGAAAACGGCAGGGCTGCCGCGCGACCTTTCTTAGAAAAAAGGAAATAAAAAGGAATTTTGCACCAGAAAAAAAGGAAAAAAAGGAATTTGTCCGACAAAAATAGGAAATAAAAGGAATTTTCAGAGATAAATTAATAACGTTACTGAGCAAAAAATTAAATTTTTTCCATTTTGAACAGCCATACAAGGTTTGAAACATTAGATACGTTTCTAAGCAAAGAGAATTTAAGGAAAACGCTATTTAAAATGCAAATACGGACGCGTTCAGTGGTGGCGCCAGGGGGGGCCGGGGCCCCGCCCCCATTGCGATTTGGGTCCCTCCCTTTGAGGTGTCGGCCCCCCCTAGAAAAATTTTCAGCTGTTTATATTCATAGTTTGAGTTTTAAGAAATTTTTTAAAAACTCGGCTAATTTTTGCTAAAAATCGTAAAATTTTTGCTAAAATGTGAGAAATGTTTTGGAAAATGAAGGTAAAATTTGCTAAAATTTGGCGAAAAGTTTGGATTTCCTAAAAAAGGCCCCCCCTTCAAAAAATGCTGGCGCCGCTACTAGACACGTTTCAAGCTTCGTCCTTTTGATCACAATAAATAAGCTATTATAAAATAGAAAATACGCGCCGAAGGCGCGAAATTTTTTGGTTTTGTATCCCATTTGTATTTTTATCTTAATTTTTCCAACCCTCGAATCGCAAACAGGAAGGCGACCCTGTATCTGCAGTTGACCTAAGTTATACATAATCACTATCTAGCTTCGTAAAGATTTGAAGTTTTAAAGTTTAAATTGAGAACACCTTAAGAACAGAGTTTGGAGAATCTATCCTTTAAATATCAAACTTTGACGCAAAGAAACAAGCAAAGCAATGCGACCTGACATGAAATAGTTCATCCGAGATATTTGCAGCAGCTTATAACTGGGTTAAAACAGCGAGATTTGGGGAGCATCGCACTTCAGAAACTGAATCGGCTATGGAACCTTCAACGCTATTTAATGAAGAAATAGGCTTTCTCCAGATTCCACTAATATATATCTAAAGTTTAACTTTGTACTTTGTAACTTTAATTTTTAAAACTTGAAATAGAGAGGCGACGCAGGAACAAAAATTTTCCTATTTGTTATTGTATACTTTGAAAATGAATCGCTTTTTGCCTTCTCTCCAAAAATTTCGTGTGGGGTGAGAGGCCTCGGAACCATAGGTGTGGCTGGGCAAAAAATCTGGGGGGGATCCGACGGAAGGTGGGGGAACCCCCCTAAATTTTCGATTTTATGCCATTTTTGGCCACTTTTTTGGCCAAAAATCTGGGGGGGGGTAGCAAAAATCTGAGGGGGGTCGCCAAAAGTTGTCATTTTGGGGGGGGGTCCCCCACCCCCCCCAACACACCTATGCTCGGAACCCCCAAAACCCGTCCCCTGGGTGCGCCAATGCCTTCAACTGCAATCTTGACTTCTAGAAATTTTTTGGAAAACGTGACTGTGACATCTGCGCATTTTGTCATACGTATTTAGTGCATTTTGCTCAAAAACTCTGCAGCAATCTATGCACACATTACAAAATATACGTACGTTTAATGTTTCTCCAGATTATATAAACGTTTTATAGAGTATATATATACAAATTAATTTTTAACTCTTGTCTTTAAGCAAACAAAAAATAAGTCCAACAATTTCTATAAATCTAAATTCGTACTTGCAGGTTATGCTATTAATGGTGATACTAAGTAAAGATGTACGTAGATCTAGCTATTCTATTATAAAACTGAAAAACTAAGTTAAACAATATTCCGGCGAAGCCGGAAAATTTTTGGAAATTGCCACCGTAAGACTAAATTTTAGGCACATCTTTGTCGATTTTCAGAAAATTATTGGAAAAAAGGAAATAAAAGGAATTTTTGCAGAAAAAAGGAAAAAAAGGACGACCTCGAAAAAAAAGGAAAATAAAGGAAAAAAGGAAGGAGAGAGATTCGTAGATAGGTGTTTTCTAGGAGTTTATGTATCCCGTATTTATGTCATGTATGGACGCTTCAGGCAAGTCTTAACGTTTATGTATTAAACTGTATATTAAGTCAATGGTACTCAATACGATTATGTGCTACAGACACATTCATACGAGTTAGGTGCATTCACTCGCTGACCACTCTGCCAGACTGATACTAGTATTCGGCGGACGTCGTCAGTGGCGTACCGACATACTAGTTGCAGCTTTAGGTCTTTTGAGCCCCCGGAGTAAAAAGGTATTGAAAAGCGTTTCTGCCCTGTGGTCCCATACACACGTGTTGTTTAGTGTATGCATGCAAGTAAAAACAAAAAACAAAAAAATAAAAAACAAAAACATTTCCCATTATTTCATTAATATAATTATATCTATGGCCTGTGGCCAGTAACTTCATCGAGTGCCAGGCGGCACATAATTATATCGGTGGCAAAAAGCCAGATTGCACAGAGGTTTTGATAGTCAGTACTTATATCGGTGGCGTGAAGCCAGTAATTGCATCTATGGCCATATGGCCATTAATTATATCTAAGGCCTGTGGCCAGTAATTACATCGAGTGCCATGCGGCACTTAATTGCATCAGTGGTGTGAGCTTTATTCTAACTGGGTTTTTTGGAAAGTAATAGATGAATGTCCGTTGTATCAAATTTTGTGCAAATCCAACTTTTTTGTATTAATGTCCTTTTTAATACTGTTTTGAACAGTTTGTGTGAATATCCTCTTTCTAATAAGCTTGTTTTTAATGATATTAGTTGTTCATAAAAATACTGTTTGCACGAACATATGATAGCTATTCTGCATATTTGGTTATCTATCATATTATTGAAAACTGATTTCGAAATATTTGTAGTCGGATCAGGGAACCGGTTTATGCGAAAGTTAAATTCGTCACGTTTATCATACACCTTGGTGTGGAACAAATTATGGTTTATGCAAATATCTAAGTCTAGTACATTTGCTCTATCACTTTGTTCGTTTACTTTATTTAGCACTAATTCAGCAGGATAAATGTATTTATAGTTTAATTCAAGAACATTTTGATCATCTGCCGTGGTTATATCGTCTATGTATCTGAATGTATTCTCTAAATATTCATTTATTGCTAAGTTGTTTTCATTTGTAACGAATTTGTATTCGAAATGGTGTAATGTTATATTGGCTAAGGTTGGTGCTGCATTTGTTCCCATAGGTATTCCTATTTGTTGTTTAAATATGAGATCTCCGAGCATGAAGTATGTGTTATCTATTAAATACCTGCACATATCTATCACTTCTTGTGGGTTTATAGTAGTGAATTTAGGTTCTCCGTTACCCCAGTATATTTTATCATTTCTTATATGCAGTTTGGAATGTAAGGTGTCCTTTACTAGCTCAGAAACTGCTGTGTTTATTGTCCTGTGTTCTAGATTAGTGTATAGTGTGGTGAAGTCAAAAGTATTTATTGTTTTTGCTGCTTTCTTTTTGTTTAAGTGTGTTAAGGTATCAAGGATAGGTTTGTTATTGTTGATTATCCAGAAAGGGTTACATTTATATTTAGTTTTATATATTTCGCAGAGTTTTTGTCTTTTGGCTAATACTATCTTGAGTATTTTGTCCAGTATTTTTGATAGGTACATTGTGGGTGCATATTTACTGGCTATTATTGTTCTGAATTTTATAGGCTTTTTGTGAAACTTAGGTATTATGTACATGAAAGGTAACTCTTGGTACTGACCTGTGTGATTAAGTTTTTTGTTATACGCTATCATATTGGCCACTATGTATGTATTGTTGTTGTTTGTATTATAAACTATTCCTACTTCTTTTAGCATAGAATATACATAAAATTGTTTGCAAATGATGGAAAAGTTTTGAGGTGCCTTATCAGTTAAAGTGAATACAAAATGGTTACCTAATTGATTTATTTTGTGTTTGAGTTCGTCTACGTTGAAGTTTGATTGAGCATTTGGTATATGAATGGTAGGAACTCTTTTCTTAATAGTTTCACTTACGTATATTGCCCTGTCTCTCAATTTGTCTATGTCCCATTTGTATTTTTTATGTAGTTTAGTTATATATTTAATTAAACCAGTATCACTGTTTCTTAGAGTATCCTGTGATCAAATTTGGCTGTTGATCCTGTATTTTGGGCCGCAATTTAGTAGTTGCCTAATTTGATGGTCTTCCACTACATCGAAATTTGAAGTGATTACATGATTATGTATAGGGTCCTTGTAGGGAGAGTTTAAGCAGTTACATGTAAATCCATTTTGATGAAAATTTTCCAGGAAGCAGGGTTTTTTTTTGGTTGCGGACAAGTGTGCATTTTTTGTGCATTTTTAAAAAATAGTGTGCATTTTGGAAAAAATGTGTGCATTTTTAAAAAATTGCTTATTTTGAACTATGACGTACATTTTTGGCCGTAATTTTGTGTTCTACGCATTTTTGACTTCAACTGGAATCCCACGCTTTAGTTGATGTTTTGATGACGATTTTAAATCTTAGCTGGTTAGCACACGTATACTGATATTTAGGCAAATGCAGAACTATACAAACTAACGTATATAGGTGTCGGGTTTTGACACCTGCAATGCTGCGAACCTATTAAGCGCAAAATTGTGAATAACATAAAATCAACATAGGATTGTCAATTTGCTGCCAAATTTACTTATATAATTCAAAAATTTCTTCAAAGTAACGATAAAATCCGAGCTGAAATTACGCTTAAGCTGGTGTAATTCAGCCCTGTTCTGCGGGTAGCCATTTAATATATATATCTAACGTATATATATAATGCAGAAATTAGATTGAAAGTCGACGCCGGGGAGGTCTGTGGGCGGAATTCCCCAGAAGTTGGGAATTTTTTGGAATTTTGAACACGAAAGAAATTTTTATGAACAATTTCTTACCATTTTAACAGATTAACAAACGGCAATAAGAGAGCTAGCATTGCACACGTCGAACCGTTGTAGAAGAAGAAAATGTAAAGAAATGCATTAAGAAAAATTGGCTTAATCCAGCCTTTCATTTTTGACGATGAAGGAACGCACACTAGTATAAATATATACTTACAATCTAAAGCAAAAATAATTCAGTAATTAGTGGCTTTAGTGAGGAAGAATAAAACAAAGAAAGGTTGTAGCGACGTTGCCATGGCCGAAAAATAGTACGTAAGAAAAAGCGGGGGTCTGGGAGCGGCAGCCCCCAGCTAAAAGCTAGAGCTTTTTTTAAAATTTAAAGCACTTTGGAAATTTTTTAGAGCATTTTGTGGTTAGCGGAAGCAAAATTTGACTGTGCATTTATGTGTGCATTTTTAAATTCGAGTGTGCATTTTGGAAAAAAAGTGTGCATATGCACAGTAAAATGCACAAAAAAAAACCCTGCCAGGAAGTCGTTGCATTTTAAGTTTGCTACCGTTGCGCGATAATTTAATATGAAGCTAGCAATTGGCTTGTCATATGAAAAGAAGATGTGTGGACTATGTGCTTGCGTCCTGGTATCAGGATAGGGCCATAAGTGTTTGCATGTTTCGAAAACTTTTTTAAATTTTATACCATCTATTTGTTTGTTAAATTCTATAACCATATTTTCTTTATTTTTATTTTTATTACATTTGTTTATTGTCATTATTTCTGTTCTGAATTCTGTAATGTCCTTAATGAATTCATACAGTACATGACTTTTGAATTGTTCGTTGTGTATAGCTATTGACACTGTTCCATGATGTTGATGTGATTATCTTGTAAATTTCCTTTCTTGACCTAGTGTGTAAAGACAAGAGTTCATTTTGAGAAATATTTGTGATATTTTTATTAATTCGTTTTGTGCGAATCTTTTTACCTGGAGTTTCCTTGCGGATTAATAAATTGCGTAATATGGATTTTTTAGGATTTTCTCCATAAAGAAGATCATTTAAACCATATGGATACTTGGTTTTTAACTGTTTGATCCAGTACTTTTCTCTCTCTCTTCTGATTTTTGTATCTAATTCTTTTGAATTTGTGCTTTCAATGATTTCAATGATTTGTACTGAAAAAGTTTTGCATATTCCCATATTAAAATGAATAGCAAGTCTTTTGCAGCTTGCTCGTAGTGTATTTTTTAAACTATTCCTGTGCTCTGCTATTCTTTTAGATAACTGTCTTCCAGTTTCTCCCACGTATTGCATTCCACATTGATCGCAAGTAATTAGATACACTACGTTATGACTTTTACAAGAGGCTATCAATACCATCGCGGGAGACTTAATACTATATTCATTGTCATTGTAATATCCCTGTATCATATGACCTTCTTTATAATGCATGCAACATTTACAATTATTTCTATGGCATTTGACACCTGTTGTAATGGTCGTTATTGTTAAAAAAGGAACCGCGGCAGCCCTGAAACGGACAAAACTGGAGTCAACCAAACAGCAAATTTATTATGAAGTCTATTTTGAAGCTATAACATTCTGTATCTATAATTACCCGCAGTGATTTCAAGAATTTCACCACAACAATATCTCCAAACGCGTTGGCGAGATAAGCCTTCGTTGATCTAAAACAGTGAAAGAAAAACTAACTGCAAGCAAACTAAGACATAACCACTGTCTGTCACAACTAGCAACAGAAGTCAACGAGTACACGTGACTCTACTAAGACTTACGGTACAGGAAAACAAAATTACAACGAACTCTTACGATATTGAATCAGCCACGTCCACAACAACTCCAACCAAATTAACTTCATCATAGGGTGGTGCGAATTCCGGATTCTTCAGTTCAGCAAACTCAGTAATAATTGGTGGCTGATAGAGTCCATTAACCAGAGTATTTTCTCCGCTAATCTTTTCCAGTTGACTCTTACGTCCGACAGAAAAGCTAACGCAGTGCAATCCACAATGCTCATTCGAAATCTTTCGGCTACAAAGCAGAGACAGACAAGAATGACTAAGCTGCACGATCCCGGGAGAACTGCCTCAGAGAGATACGATGTGTGAGATGTGAGAGTAACTGTAACACATGCTGTCAATGATTACAACCGCTATTGCTTAATGTTAACGAGAAGTGTTCACCGTGTGGACTGAAATAATTATTTGGAGTTCTCTTAAATCCCCATGATAAAGCACTGACTACGTACACGAATCGCGACCTAACGCAAATCCTGCAATTCTGTAGTCTTACTTTGACGGACGAACTGACAGATTATAGGCGGTGAAACAGGCACCCTCTGAAAGCTGATCCAGATAATCTGATGTAGGATTCCATACAGTTAGCAAGGCAGCTACAACACACATTATTATTCTGATAAAGAAAAAATTGCTAATGAGAGCAACAACGTGTATCAACTCTCAAGCACACCTAAATCACAGCGGCGAGGGAGATTGAGGAGCACCTTAATAATTTTTAAAGTTCCCTTCATTCTTCATCCCCTCCATGAAACACAATGCCCCAGATTATAATCTCGCGATACTAAGAATGTTCAGTTTAGCTATTATTACTTCCGTATAAAATATTCTTTACACATTATGATAATTATATAGTTAGAAATTATATCAGATTCAGAAACTAACTCAAATCCTTTCGTTTAGCAGCGGGATGAATGTCTAGCACTCTCAGGGTGAGAAATGGCACAGACTGTCTTCGGTACTGTCCCAAACATGACTGCATTGAACGCTCCATAGAACGTTGTCTGTCTGCTAATTTCTTATCAGTGAGACGAGTCACGTAGGACTCCACCGACTTCAACTGAGCTGGAGTCAGGCGTTCCTAAAACATAGAAAAACTCAGAGAGGCCATACGAGATCGAGATCCAGTGTATGCTGCTTATCCACAGCAGCCAAACTGACATACATGCAAAGACTGGAGCAAATCATTGACAAGCCAGCTAACGTCTAATAGCTCACACCAATCTATGGCTACAGTATAAGACCTAAGGACTAAACTCATTACTGCAAATTAAATGCTACCATAATTATCATTAATAATCTTTACTTTAAATCAAAGGGGTCAAACGAGAGGCCACTCGCTAAAGCTATTAGTGGGCCATAACCGTTTGGATGTAAGAAAGCATTTTTTCTCACAAAGAGTAACTCTCTCCCCGAAAATGTCGTACATTCTTCGTCTGTCGCTTCTTTTAAACACTGCATTAGAAACATTACATTTACTGTTGGTCCAGGGGGTCGAATAATTGCAGTCGACCATCGGCTCAACCCGTCTCCCTCCAGCCCTCATAATCATTAATATCTTGTCCTGTTTGTTAGTTACGGTATCATGTGCTGGTTATATATATATATATATATATATATATTTATATATATATATAATTCTTTACTAATACTTTTAATCGTTATTGATATGTGTTGGCTGGTTGTAAACTCATTCATTTATTCATTCATTAATATTAGATAAGCTTACAGCAATATAATCAGGATCAGAGGATCCCGCCAAGGCCTGATAAATTTCACTGCCGTCCTCCAAGCCACGAATGTCCTGAGTACACCTGACAGGCTGAGAAGAGCTAGGACCTGAAATATAAACCACATAATTTTCCGGTCTTGTAAAAACAATACCTACTGTTCTCAAGAATGTGGCTGTATCAATCTATAAAAAGACATATACCCACACACAAATTTCACTTTAGATTTTTCTACGATGCCATCAGTCTCCTCTGGTCGAACTCAGAGTAAATTCCGGAAGCTCCCTTCCCTGTAAAAAACGGCCTCAGACGCCACTACTTCGAACCCACTGCTTTAAATAAATTTTGTAAAGTCTATAGAAACCACATTTACTAGAACAGGAATCTGAATCTTCGTCTTGCAATTTTGCATTCACTTCTTTGGTGGCCTTAGTCTCTGCCAATTCAACGGCTTCGTTCAATTTCCGTTCAAAGCGGATCATTTCTTTCTGCTCAGCTCGCGCATTACGCACCACCTTGACACCGTCACTTGAGCGTTCAAGATACTAAAATATTAACCAAGACTTGTCAATAAAAGCACAAGCAATACTGTGAGGGATTGCCCCCCAAAACAACCCTATGGTTAAAATGTTTAAGTCACAATCCTACACAGAGTACACTGAGTGCTGCAATTGTTATCATGTCCTCTTGCTGTCAGCTATAACGTTTCGACCACTTAGCGCTCCACGTTTATGGTACAATTTAAGCAAACCCGATACTGTTAAAGAAATAAGATATTAATTTACGTATAGCACGTTATAACATTTCCCCAATCTTCAACTAATTTCCGACCGTCACGCCACTCTGGCGTATTTTTAGGCCAAAATTTAGGGGGGAGGGGGGCTCGTAGTTGCCCCCCATGGCTCACCAAAATGGGGGGCATATTTTTGGAAAAATTTTGCTAATTTTTTACGTTTTTTGTGCAAAAAATGCCAAAAATCGCTCAAAATAACTAATTCTAGGTGTCATTTACGCTAAGATAGTGAAAATTTCGTTAAAAATCCGGCGAAGCCCTAAAAATTTTCGAAAATTTAGGGTGAAAATGGTAAAAATTGGCAATTTGTTGGTTACGGGGGGGGGGGTTATGGGGGAAGGTCGAAATTTATGAGGGCTTTTCAATTTTCATGGGGGGGGACCTCGAATGGGGGCGCGGAACCCCCCACCCCCCCCCCCAGTAAAAATAAGCCAGGTACTATTCCTAATTAAGTTACTTTAAAGCTAATTAGAAAAACCAATAATGAAAAATGTGAATGTATAAAAAAACTAACAAAAACTAAAATGACGAAAGATAAAAATAAAGGTCCAACCTGAATCGGATAAACTCGAGCGATTAGAAACTGAATCCCACTACAATCGCCTCCGTTTGGCCTCATAGATTCGAAGGAAAATTTCGGAGGCTTACACGAAAAGCTAAATCCAAGCTTGGCCCACCACGCGGCACGACGAAGACAGTTATAGTTTAGTTGAACATACAGACTATCGGGTTGCTGAAACAGTGAAGAAATAAATAAATAAAAAGTATGTGGAACGTTGACAGTAAAATAGCTATGACTTAAAGAGCTAGCATTCTGAGCTCTCATAAGCAAAATAGTGAACTGGACTAACGGTGGACGACTTCAGAGTTTAACTGTCTGAAAGGGCAGAATAACGAACAACCATTGTTACTAGATTTCAACTAAAATTAGGCGACTTCCTACGAAAATATTTTCACGTAAGTTGTCAAACTGAATAAATCCACTACACATTCGTACCTCTAAAGGATGACAACCGTCCCCAGCTCCAACAAGCTCGGAACTGGCAATGAACAGTTTCTGCCCAACAAAAATTTTTCCGGTGCGAAGCAAAGACAGCAGATCAGCATCTAGTCGAGCTTTAACACAGTACCAACCATCGCTCAGGACGACAAACTAAAACAGTAAACAAACGTAAAGAACAGAAAAGGAAAATAAGCCAAAGCGAGAATGCATTTTCAAACTCGATTTGCAGATACGAACAAAAGGTACAAAAGTAAACAGTACGAACATAACTACATGGGCAGCAAAAATGCTAGACTTGAACGGCAAGTGCCACAACGCTGCACCTGTACTTTCACATCTTCACATTTTCAGCCATACAATATTCACCTTCTTCCAGACTACATCATTGCTTGCTATCAACGAACGCTTGTAAACAAATACCACGACGAAAATTGAATAATCTGGCAGTTTCTAAACTACTTTCGTCCTGGCATTAAAGTAGCAACTCGATCATCGACAGTCTAGATCAAGCAGTTTAAAAACTAAGGCTGTTTTAGAACGAGTGCTCAAGAGAAGTTTGTGAGTTGGTGTGAGTATATATATACAAAATAATAGCAGAACTAGAGCAAACAAATAAATTAGGTAATGTCATGACCAACCTACATGAGAATTCTGTTCACATCTTCGAATGCATAGAATCATTGGACGACTACAACACTCATCCTTTTCCACAATTTTCCTCAAGGCAGACCTACAAATACTCGTAACTCAGTTAATCAATCCATCAGTCAGCGGGAGTAAATCTGCGCTAAAAGCACAAAATCCGAAATTACATGATGAACCTAAAAACAACTCTTTTGCAATCTGTACGACGAATACTAAAACGTAAGAATACGTATATACCACAAGAATAGTGCAATAAAATACCTGTGAGTTAAATTCACTTCACGATGATAGCGCCACAACAATTCCAAACACACTGAAGAGACAGTCAAACTCCTAAAACAATGTCTTGACTTTGATGTCCATTTCCGAAGAACTTAGCTTTTCGTTAGATCAGAGACTTATGTATTATAGCTAAACTTTAAATTCTACAGGAAAAAACAGACGTCAGGTTAATGTGCAGAGCACACACCATAGTTCGCCGTAAGACAACTTCACTGCTGAACCAAAGACATAATATTTGAGATAAATACTTCTGCATATCACGGGAAAAGAGCATAGCCTCAATTAGAGCTATACACAAAACAAATTAAGTTTCACAATTACTCACAGGAATAAGTACTAGCGTTATATTGCCAAAACAACGATTACGACGCGATCAATCACGATCATCGTTTAATAAGGGCCACTTCATGTTTCCGTGCAAAATATATGTAGAAAATCAACAAAAGGACAATGGTGTAAACTAACAACTGCCGACGTAGGTGCGGAAATGCGGACTGTATAGCAACCAGTTTCCAGACAATGAGTTCAAAATGGTTTCGAATCCAAGATGACGAAATCAGCTTCGAATTAACAGCATTCAATGACGAAAGGATACTGAAATTAAAACGCAGCGGTGTAATAAGCACAGAATTAGCACTGCTCAATAAAGTTTCAATGTAAGTTGGGTCATCTAACATGCACAAGTATATATAGGTAAAATTTGTTAAACCCAGCAAAGTGTAACATCCTGCCGGTCTATAGATCAGCTTTGCCACGCAGCACCTAATCAAAGATTCCCACAACGGAGTGGAGAA
>JASAND010022160.1:0-25663 GCA_030248195.1 Trissonchulus latispiculum
CTTTCAAACTTTGCTGCAAATACCCGAACCAGACCTCCGTTAACTTGGCCGCGCCAAATGTGAGAACAAACGATTATTTATTATCAAACGTTTGGTCACGTTTGATCACGTTTGTTCCACAGTAAAGTGACGTTTGTTCACGGCTCAATTTTGAGAAAACTGCAAAACACTGGACCTTAGAGCTAACTTCATACTGGCCGCGCCAAATAAATATTTTTTACTAATTTTCATGCCATTATAAAGCATTCGTTTGATCACACATATATTTCGTTTGGTCACGCTTAGTTCTTCAGAACCCATGAAATATTTATTTTTGTATTTTAGCATTTTTTGATTAGGGTGCCACTTCATTATACGTTCCTACGGAAACGAGTGGGAGGAGCGTGGCTAAAAGGCAATGCCGAATCCGGTGGTGGGGGGGGCCTGGGGTTTTTTTATTGGGGGGGTGGGTGGCATAGGTGTGGCTGGCGAAAAAAGTGGGGGTGGGGGTTTGAAAAAAAGTAGGGTAGGGGTTTGGCAAAAAACGGGGAGGGGGGGTTCAGAAAAAGTCGATTTGGGGGTAGGGGTAAGAAAAATTTTCGAGGGGGGGGGTCGGCGAAAAATTGGTTTTTCGTTAAAAAATTGAAAAATTTTCTCAATTTACAGCTATTTTTAACGATTTTTAGCTTAATTAAGCGAATTCTAGCAATTTTTCGCTAATTATTGGAATTTTTTGGAAAAATTTCGAATTTTTAGCTAAAATTTTTCAAAAATTTAGGTAGGGGTTAGAAAATTTTTAGGGGGGAGGGGTCTGAAAAAATCGATTTGGGGGGAGGGGTAGGAAAAAATTTTTAGGAGGGGGGGTCGCCGACCCCTCCATTTGGGGGGAGGGGTCCCCCCCCACCCCCCCCCCCCCCCTAACACACCTATGGTGGGTGGGGGCATAGGTGTAACGGGGATGGAGGGCCCCTCCCCCGAAATTTTGGGGGACCCCTTTTTAGACCCCCCAAACCTCCCCCAAAACAATTTTAAATTTTTATGCCAAAAATCGCATTTTCATCCATTGCTAATGCCGAAAAACATGAAAGCATTAAGTAATTTTGACATTAGACAGTGTTTGTAAACTCGAAAACTTGATTGCCAACATGTTTCTGAGTCCAGAATAAGGTCAATATTGAGTTTAGAAGTCCATAAAACCGTTATAAACGTGTATTGCTCGCGATAATAAACACGTTAAGCCAAAATTTTGGACTTTTTTGAAAAATTTAGCAAAATTTACCCTAAAATGCCCAAATTTTGGCCTTCTTCTTTCTTCTTCTTTCCGCCTTTTTGGGGGCCGCCGCCTCGCCCCCCCCCCCCAACTGGGAAGGGGGGGTGTAGTCGCGCCGAGGGCGCGAAAATTGGCCAAAAATTGGGCATTTTTAGGACAAATTTTGCAAAATTTTTCAAAACGTCCAAATTTTTGGCTTATCGTTTTTATTATCGCGAGAAATACACGTTTTTAACTGTTTTATGGACTTTCTGGCTCAATATTGACCTTATTTTAGGCTTAGAAACATGTTGGAATCAAGATTTCTAGTTTAAAACCCCTGTCTAATTCTAATGTCAAAATTACTTCATAGTTGAATGTTTTGGCATTAGCAATGGCTGAAAATGCGATTTTTGACATAAAAATAGAAAATTTTTTGGGGGGAGGTTTGGGGGTGTCTAAGAAGGCCCCCCCAAAATTCCGGGGAGGGGGCCCCCAACCCAAATCCCCGTTCGTTGCACCTATGGGGGGAATGGGTTCCGACGGGGGGTGGGGACCCCCTAAATTTTCGATTTTTTGACATTTTTGGCCACTTTTTGCAGAGTTCATGCGACCGGGAATATCAGGGAAAATCGTGAAACACCGGAAAAAACCGGGAAAATATATATACATTTCAAGCGCCTGTAGCTCAGAGGCAGAGCGTCTCAAGCTGTGCTTGAGGAGGTCCTGGGTTCAAATCCCGGCAGGCGCACGTAACTTGCATGCATGTCTTACAATTTCGAAAATTTTACCGGAAATGCCCGGAAATTGCCAAATTTTATGGATCTTTGATTGAAATGTTTAAAATTGGTCTGACCTATATATATGACACGATTTCTGAGAAGATTAACCAAGGTTTGCCAAGTCGATTTTTCCACCTTCACCGATTCAGCCAGTTTTCAGTTTTTTTACCCCCCCCCCCCCCAAATTCGATTTTGCCGGACCCCACCCCACCTCACAAAACGGCTGACCCCCACCCATCCTAATTTCGGCTACCCCCTCCCCAACGTTTTCTCAAGGTACACCTATGATTTTCACTGCATTTTTAGCATTTACCCCGCCTTTGTTCGCCTTGAGAAAACCCAGTTTTCTACAGTATAATAAAGTATGCCTACTATAAATTCTTTTATTGTCTGCGAAAACAATCAGGTTTTGTGTGTGTTTAGGTTTTAATTTCTGATTCTGATGTAACGGACTGATATAACTGATTTATTGGCCTGAACGTACGTATATATATTTATATATGTACGTATATCCAGCTTAACAGAGATTTCGTTTCATATGTATCATGCAATGTCAGTTCCTGAAGCTGCAGAAGTACATACCTATGTACAGTTTTACTGAATACTGCATCTTGGGAAACTTTCCTTTGCATGAGTTGAATGCACATCGACATCCTGGACCTATATATATAACCGGGAGTCCTGGACAATTCCTCTCGATTGATCTCTTCTTCATTTGGTATGTTTGGTATTTTTTACTGTAAAGTATAATTAGGGGTAGTGATGGATGGGCACCGGATATCCGCCTATTTTGCGTTAACGGATATCCGGATAGCCGGTTATCCGCCTATTCCAAACTTGACTTCAAGTTCAAGAAAAATTTATGGTATGGTATATATGTAGGTATATATACGTATATACGTAATTTTGCACAATATTTTATTTTCGTAAAAATCAAGAATTATTTTAGGCCAAGTGACGGCTCCATTGGTGTCAGGATGTTTTATAGAGGGAGGTCCGACGACGAGGATAAATGCAAAATTGACGTAGAAAATATTTTCCGCTTATTTACATTAAATTTACAATAGTAAAAATTTTAACTTAAAGGTTGGGGGTCCACGCTCGGCACCACAAAGGGTCCTGGACGACTTCTTGGCCTCAAAGGTAGTGCAATATTTGCCAGAAAATCATATATGATGTATACGTATGTAAATGTACATATAAGTATATACGTATATATGTACTGAAACATTAAGTACATAAAAGTAAAACATGTATATATATATACATACCCAATAAATCCAGGATAAGACGACAGTATATACACAATTGTTGAGAGATGCCCAGAGTTAACGTGAGATTAGTCAGTCATGCAAAAAAATTTCCTAAACCTGCAAAAAATGCGTACACTACGTATGCATATATACATAGCGTACTTTTGCAGTTTCAGAAAATAACGCTGCATGAAACGGAAAACGCTATGAAATTAAATCCACCACATTTGAATTTACAAGTGAAACCTGAAACAAAAATAAAAGAACTGCAGACAATCTACGATATACACAGTCAAACTGTAAGTAATAGGTAGTGAAAAATTATTACATACGTAGTTTAATTGTACAAAAACTCCATAGCTGAAGGGGGGAGATTGGGGGGGGGTTCACCAGCCATTTTCAAACCACCCCCAACCCCAACAATTTTTGGGGGCCAACAAACAACTGGGGATGGGGAGGGGGGAGTCGCGAAAAGGGGGCGAAAACATTGGAAAAAAACCGGGTATATATTTTTAGGGCAAATCTTGCAAAAGTTTTCAAAGATGTCCCAATTTTTGGCCTAAAGTGTTCATTATTGCGAGAAATACGCGTTGTCAACAGTTTTTATGGACTTTCTGACTCAATATTGGCCTTATTTTGAAGTTAGAACATGTTTACAATCAAAGTTTTCGAGTTCAATCTAAACCCTGTTTAATGTTTAGAATTACTTTATGGTTGGATGTTTTTTGGCATTAGCAATGGCTGAAAACGCAAAATTTGGCATACAAATAGAAAAATATTTTTTGGGGAGGTTGGGGAGGTGGGGGAGGTCTAAAAAGGGGGGCCCCACCCCCAAAATTTCGGGGGCAGGGGCGCCCCCAAACCAGAGTCCCCCCGTTACACCTACATATGCGTTGCCCGCCCCCTGGCGTCGCCACTGCTATAACAGTGTGTGTGGCTGAGCAAAAACTGAGGGTATCGGCTTGGCGGAGGTAGGAGGTCTACAAAAATTGCCAAAAACTCTACGTTTTCGATTTTGTTGCCATTTTAGCCCACTTTTTGTTTAAAAATCTGGGGGGGAGGGGCAGCATCTAAAAATCTGGGGGAGGCAAAATTTGTCGTTTTGCAACCCTCCATTTACACATCATGCTGCTAGTGTGCTGGTCAGACCAAACCAAGAACAGAGCAATGCCATAGTTTCCCTGGAACTTTGGATCTCGGGGGGGGGGGTAAACCTTGGAACTTTGGTGGTCGACCCCCGAAATGTGATGGGGTACCCCCCCGAACCCCCCCCCCCCAGAATTTGGACCTCAGAAATTTACAACAATGGCCAAGAAATGGAAAAATTGTTGAATTTTTACCCTTTTTTCTTCAAAATAAGGCTTGTTTTTAACGTTTTAGGCGTTTTTACACCGTTTTAAAGCGATCCAAAGCCAAAATTTGAGATAATTTTTTCAAAAAATTACTATTTTTTTAGCCAAACTTAGCTAACTTTTTGGGTCCAAAAATCGCTGGGGGGGTTCGGGGGTGGTAGCGGAAGGTTGGGGGAGGGTAAGTCAAAAAATCTCAAATTGGCTCAAAAT
This sequence comes from Trissonchulus latispiculum, assembly GCA_030248195.1. Classification (NCBI taxonomy): domain Eukaryota; kingdom Metazoa; phylum Nematoda; class Enoplea; order Enoplida; family Ironidae; genus Trissonchulus; species Trissonchulus latispiculum. The sequence continues at coordinate 4,826 of JASAND010022160.1, forward strand.
TTTTGGGGGCGGGGGTACTCCCCCCCCCAAAGGAAACTATGAGCAATGCTATACGCCCTCCCTCCCCCCTTCCCCCACCCACTAGATTCAGGGAAGAAATATTTATGTGTCACCCCAACGGAAAACATTGAAATTTAAAAATAAATAACTTGTGATCCTGAATGAAATGAGCGTGACCAAATACATTTTATGTGTGATCAAACGAAAGTATTCTAATGGTGTCAAAAATTCAGAGAAAAATTAATTTGGCGCGGCCAGCATGAACTTAGCTCCAAGGTCCAGTGTTTTGCAAATTTCTCTGGATTGGGCCGTGAACAAACGACAGTTTCTTGTGGAACAAACGTGATCAAACGTGACCAAACGTTTGACAACACTTAATCGTTTGTTCTCGAATTTGGCGCGGCCAAGTTAATGGAGGTCCGAACCAGCACCTTAAGAAGCCGCCGGTTAAGTTAGACTGTAAAATAGTCTATCGGTGACATTCGTCTCTCAGGCTACTTTCGATCTAAGGACCAGGAAATTTTCAATTTAATTTTATTTTAAAGGACAAAATAACCAAAGGTCTTTCTGACAACCTACTTCTCTATAATTATGCTCAAACTGATCAGCTTTGTAGAACAGGGTGTTGTTATCCACTTTCTCATGATTATTCACAGGATGGTTCCAGGAAACGGTGGCTGCACTTTGGTTGATGTTGCTGATGAAGAGGTTTGTCGGTGGCGAAGGCAGCTTCACTAAAACAATAAAAAATATAATAAAACAAATTGAACTTGGATAAAGAAGATGGGTAGAGAAAAAGCTAATTTATGTCAACGTATTTAATGTAATAAGCAAACATGGGCGTATCTAATTGTGATAATTTTTTGATTTTTTGAAAAATTGTCCAAAACTGGCCAAAAACCAACTTTGATCCCCCAAAACTCCAACAAAACTTTATCGGTTTTGCTCAAATTTTTATCGACAACAGTTGGTGACATGGAAAATGTGCGGAAGGTAAAGAAAAATTTTAGCCTGCATCGGTCGACCATGAGCGACAGGTGAATTTGGCAAAAAATTCCAGTGTAAAAAAGTTCCAACTTCAATCTGTGAACTGGAGCAACAATTCGTGACCTTGACTTTTCGTTTATGCATGAAAACACAGTTCAGGATGTTGTTAGTAATTCTCATGAAAAACTAGACTTATAACTTTAATTCTGGTAATTTTTGATTTTTTGAAAAATTGGCCAAAATTTGCCAAAAACCAACTTTGACCCCCCAAAACCCCAACAAAACTTTATCGGTTTTGACAAATTTTTATCGCACTCAGTTGGTGACATGGAAAATGCGCGGAAGGTAAAGAAAAAATTTTAGCCTGCAGCGGTCGACCATGAGCGACCGATGAAGTAGGCAAAAACTTAAACTGTAAAAAAGTTGCAACTTCAATTTTGAATTACAGCTGCAAATCTTGACCTAAAAATTTTCCTCATACATGAAAACACAGTTCATGATGTTGTTAGTAATTCTCATGAAACACTAGACTTTTAACTTTAATTCTGGTAATTTTTGATTTTTTTGAAAAATTGGCCAAAATTTGCCAAAATCGATTGTGGGCCAACTTTGACTCCCCAACACTCCAACAAAACTTTATCGGTCTAGCTCAAATTTTTATCGCACGCAGTTGGTGACATGGAAAATGCGCGGAAGGTAAAGAAAAAATTTTAGCCTGCAGCGGTCGACCATGAGCGACCGATGAATTAGGCATAAACTTACAGTGTAAAAAAAGTTCCAACTTCAATCATGAAATGGAGCAACAACTCTTGACCTAGAATTTTCGTTTATGCATGAAAACACAGTTCAGGATGTTGTTAGTAATTCCCATAAAAACTAGACTTATAACTTTAATTCTGGTAATCCCATGGCACCCCCACCCCGTTAAACAAAAAGAGAAAACACACGATCTGCAACTTATTATTTCCATAAAAAAAGCCAACCAAAAAACTATCAGAGGTGGAAAATTAATCAGTTAAACCCTCCCTATCACCCATTGAGCATCTCACTACCTGTATGGTCAGTTGCATAACAGCATCCGGGCTAAGCTGGTAGCCCTTGATATTATTCCGGTTCAAGGTCGGATATTCTAGGGCATTCAGTTCCAAACCAGAGGTCATGGATCCAAAGGCTGACTTGGCATCGGCAATCCCCGCTTGCAGGCTGGACGTCAAATTGAATTCTGGAAAAAATGTAAGAAAATTAGTACAGCGAGCTCAACTCAGAAGCAGAAGGGAGCGTTTTGATTAACCACAATAAGTTGCATATATACAGCAATTTGAAAATTTAATAAATTTTTAACTTTTCTTGTTAAAACTAAAAATACGTATATACTTCATAAAAAGACGGAAACGAAAAGACGAAATACAGTATAGCTCAAAACAAAGTTAATTTTTTGCGAAGTTCGCAAACTCTGCGAACTTCGCGAAGCAAGAGACATTTCGCGAAATTCAGATAAGTTCGCGAAAAAGTTAGCGAATCTCGCTAAATCGATAGCTAGCTAATCCGAGGGGTTTTCTCCATATCTACCAAAAATTGGCAGAAAAATTTTAAAATTTAATTTGGACTCAAGATTTGGTGCCCAAAAGCTTAGCGAAGTTCGCATAATTTCGAGAAATTCGCCAAAATTTTAGAGAATTTCGCGTAGATTTTAGCGAAGTTCGCCTACTTTTTGCGAAGTTCGCGAAGATTTTAGCGAAATTCCTTTAAACATAGCTAAAATCCTCGCGCAAATCGCTAAAATCTTGGCGAACTTCGCGAAAATATGCGAACATCGCGAAAATGTGCGAACTTCGCTAAACTTTAGCGAACTTCGCGAAGACACCAAATCTTGAGTCCAAATTAGATTTTAGAATTTTTCCACCAATTTTTGGTGGATAGATATGGAGAAAACCCCTCAATTTAGCTAGCTAACGATTTGGCGAAGTTCGCTGAGTTTGCGAACATCGCAAAAAATTAACTTTGTTTTGAGCTATACTGTAGTTTAGGAGCCAGCATATTATGCGCAAAGCTGATAAAATATAGCAACGCTACAACATTATCCAAACTCTCCAAGAATATAGTTTCAAGAACGACCAAAACCTACCTAAGTACATATTTCAGCAGTATTACACAGATAATAGCACTGAAATAAGAGGTAAGCTAAAGTACCTAGTTTCCTAACCAGCGGTTCTACATCAAAGCCCTGTGTGGAGGTATCGGGGCCCACCCAGTGTCGAGTGGTGCTGTCTTTATAGACATCTTCGATCATTCGCAGCACAGCAACCCCATCGCCCCAGCGTGCTCAAAGTTGACCGCAGCCAGACCACTGCCCTGTACAATCCAGGAGAAGGATTTGTCAAACCATCTGGAAAGAAAACAGAAAAAAGAAAGTGAATGAATGAATGAAACATTATGTACACCAGAAAAATTCCCTTGACGTGCAAGCAATTCGATAGAACAGGGAAACACTTAAGGTGATTCATAGTCTCGAACGCATAGAGACACGCGTCGATGCCTCAGATTGCAATGTAACATGCCGTTTTAACCATTTAAAAACAATTGTAGCATAGCCATGCCCACTAACGCATGCAGACGCTTACATACGCGGGTCTGTTTGCGTCTGGAGATATGAATACACCTTAAGATGTAAAATTCACAGTTCGTAGTTTACAGCTGAGCTTCTTAAAACCTATGATATAGGTTTTATAATCGTCTACGGCAAGTACGTCTATCGACGATATAAAACCTGCTGTACGTCAAAACGTTATGTCCTTCCTTACATACACCCACAAAACACTGATTTCAAGAGGACAATATTTGTTGTATTATGACAGCATAATTATAGGAATAAGTTAAGTTTCGTACCAATTTTTACTTTTCCTTTTCCGGAATTTATGTCTGGAATGAAATTAACACAAAATAGAAGTCTGACCAAGAATTAAAGAAATACATAAATATACCCTCATGCTAATTTATGAACGAACCATTTGTGAATGTGTAAAACATCAAAATTCCTATGTCAGTAGTAGTGCATGCGACGCAAAGCCATATCCTCAAGGTCAAAATTTTGTTTTGCTGTACAAAAAGCCAACAAAATATAACAGCCAAAAAGACAATGGCAACAACAGAAAGCAACTTTTTCTGAGCACCGTAGCCTCCTCTCCCTTCCCTTTCCCATTTATAGTTCAGCCCTTACCTATTCAACCCGTCCCCGTACAGAAGACTGCGTGCCACCTCCATGGGGTCCTGAGAGGTCAGGTCGTCCAGAGGCATACGGCAAAGATGGCCCCGTCCAGTCGGGCAAGGGCCGGCTCATTGCCTGCCTGGACCAGCTCAGTGCGCAGCTGTGCCCACCGGTCACGCTCCAGAGTGGACAGCAGGGAGATGGGGTGGGCGGGCGGTTGAAGGGGTAGGGCCAGGAGATGGGCAAGGCAGGCCTTGATCTGGCCCGGTGGTAGGATGTTGCCTAGAAAAGAGAAAATGAAGAAAAGTAGACAGAAAGAGAGAAAAAGTAGAAAGTAGAAAAAAAGAAAAATAATCTTAGTTCACTTCTAGCTTAGTTCCTGCTTTTTTTGGGAGGGAAGGGTCTTTCAGCAAATCACGTTATTTGATTATAAAATTTAAAACAATAGCTGGTTGCCCCAACCGCCATTTGGACATTTCCACATATATGTTATGTACGTACGTATATACGTACAAGAATAAAAATGCTCCGATGGAGCATGAAAAATGCAATATGGGTACCTTCGGTTGTAAATGGACAGAGGACTAGGTTTTAAAACGTTAGTATGGGAGGGGCAGGTTGTAAATGCCAGGAGGACTAGGTTGAAAGCGCACTAATATGGACCAGCTTCGCTGAACAACCCATATTCGCGGAAACTGCCAGGACTGATGCTGGCGGTAGTTCCGCTAGGAGCTTCAAACTTGACCACCTTTGAAGACTTCCATTTTTACCCCCACCTGACCACCGACCAGCAGGCCCTGTGGGTCAGGGGTCACATCCACCGACCTCAGCAGTATGCTCATCGTTTTCAGCGACCCCGATTTACTATATATGGGTACCACCGCAAGGCCGAAAAACGCCATTTTTACTGACTTTTAGGCAATTTATAGTAAAAGTGGGACTTGGAAACTAGTCGCCCAAACAGGCCAAAAATGCAAAGTTTGGGCCATCTCCTGAAAGCTAGGGAGCAAAATTAATCCCCCTCGTTACTTTGTGTGCATTGGCCGAAATATTCAAATAAAATAAACCAAACCGATCTAGCTGCTAGCCTGAGAAAAAAGTCCACCACAACCTAAGTGCCAAAACAGCGAAAGTCCGACTTTGGGGCCTTGGCACAGAGCCAAAATTGGCCAGGTGCTAAAATGACCAAAAAGGTAGCATGGGGGATACTGTCTACCAACATATAATAATAGTATGGTGCCAAAATGCCCACAACGTTCCATCTTTTTAAGAAAAGCAAAACTAAAAATTTATGTTTTCCAGAAAAATGGAAAAACTTTAATCCGCCACAATATCTGGGCTTATTCTAATGGGTCCCCATCATAACCGACCTCTTCCCTTCCGAAAAGTGGATGCCTCTATTGGTAGCAAATTTTGTCGTGAAAAAATCACTCAGAGTGCCAAATTTTCAAAAATTTTCCGGTTTCATCAGTCTTTACTGAAATTTTGCCATTTTAAACACTAAAACTGCTTATTTTTGCGATAAAAAAATCAACTTTTACAGTGCATGCCAGAAAAATAGCGCTTTTAAGCATACTTTCAGAAACACTTTCCGCCACACCTATCCCGAAATTCCTTGCCCCTGTGACTTTTGGGGGGACCCCCAAGAAGCACCCCCTCCCTAGAAAAATACTTAGAACAAGCCCATTATATACAGTTCGATTTTGACCTAAAACCATTTTGTCTACCTAGAAGTCGAGCATAGGAAATGTTATCACCGGCCTCTACACGCTCCTTCCATCCATAGGGCCACCCAACCAGCAGAGTATTGGGCCGCAGTCCCCCAATGCCTGAACTCTGAATCAGAGTTTTGACCGAATGCCACAGATAGTCACAGAGAACCACAGTGGCAAACCCTTTCACCTTTTCCTGTTTCATGGCCAATTTCAAGACCTATACATACAAGAACAAACGAAAACAAATTAGAATATTGATCTGAACGGGAGGTCAAATTTCACCGACCCTTGTGGAAGCAGCTCCGTGGCTAGTTTCCTGTCTTGCGCATCGCAATAGTCACCCAGCATCAAGGAAGCCACAATGGTCAGTCCCTTGCCAGCTTTCAACTGACTGGACAGCGTGAGCAACTGGCGATACCTGATGCTCTGTTCGTCGTCGAGTTTCATCAGAACCAGGAGTTGCGGTCTACAGCACGGTACTGAATACAGCCATCAATATGCAAATTAGCTAGCTGATTAATTTAACACAATCATAAATCGCCTACGTACCTATTTGAATGAAAATTATGTACAGCACTCGACCCCCCCCCGGTTTGCGCTTCGTTTATGGGAGAGGGGAGAGGAATGGTCAAAATGCAATAATTTTTTCTCCTAATTGGTTTTGTTTTGAAACAATACTTTCAGAAGGGAACCAGCAAATCAATAGGGGGAGGGGGGAATCTCCAAAGCTCCTGGCGAGAGAACTAAAACTTACTTCCCATAATCCCCACACTTCGGTATGTTTTTCGATTACATAGTATTCTGGGGTTATTCTAGTATAGGGGGCGTCGCCCCCCACAAAAGCAGGGGGGTGCCCCATTTGGAAGTTTTGCCCTGAAAAATTTGCACAGAAGGCCAAACAAGAAACAAAAATGCTCCTCTGGAGCATGAAAAAAGTAATATGGGTGATGGTGAGGTTGCAAATCAAGAGAGCTTTAAAATGCTTAATATGGGGCTAGGTTCAAAAATAGAAGAGGACTAGGTTGTGAACGAATTAATATGGGCACAGCTTCGCCGTACAACCCATATTCGCGGTTTATAAATGTATATCAGTATGCATATCCTTCCACGCTACGTTTAGTTTATAGTTAGTCTATAAACGAAAGTCCGACTTTGGGACCTTGGCACAGAGCCAAAATTGGCCAGGTGCCAAAATGACCAAAAAAAGGTAGCATGGGGGGATCCTGTCTACCAACATAGTATGGTGCCAAAATGCCCACATCGTTCCAACACTTAGCCGTAAAATGCATTTCCAATAAGCGTTATTCACCGAGAAAAAAACAAACGCACCGTAACTATCGCCTAGTGCAAAAATTCGAAGTCTCGAATTCGAACCAAAAGTATGGTGGTACTTGTAGTACTACTCGAGTTGTTTACGATGGTAACCTTTTTACCACTCCCGGGCCTCTAATTAGCTGGCACCAGGCCAACACGGTCTCCAGGGGGCCGCGCAGACGCCTTTATACCCATATTATGTAGGGGCGCTATCGCGCCCCTACATAATTTTCAAAAGTTTTTCGGCTTCACCGGAGTTCACTCAATTTTTGCCTTTTTAAACACTAGGTAAATCTGCTGAGTTTTCTCAAAAAAATAACTTTTTAATATAAATAGCGCTATTTTTAACATTTTCAGAAACATTTTTGCCCCCAAAATTGCTCGCCCCTCAGAATTTTGCCTCCCCCCCCGAAAAGGAGCTTTTCCCCCAATAAACAAACCCTAGAATAAGCCCAGAGTATTACATAGTAGATAAGACAGATACCTCCAATTTTTGGGATGTGGATCGGTGTCCTCAATCTTCAGAAGACTGTACTGAGCCGTTGAAAGGTCCACACCACGAATCCCATCGCCCCACTCCTTCTTAGCACTAAAACAGACAAAAACAAAAACATTACACATAAAGAGATCAACACAACCAAAAAACCACGAAGAAATACAAACAAAAATATTGAAACTTAAAATAACAAGTAAAAGAGGTTGTGAAATGAGGGTGGTCTGATTTTGGGTTTTTAATTTTCATTTCACTAGCTTAATATCATTAATTAGTAAAAATATTTATGTTCATAATTAGTCAATTGGCTACTAATTTATTACCATCTATAGTCCACATATTTGTAGATGGTAGCACAGAGAATGATGACAACAATGGCATAGTACCAGTGAGTGGAGAACATTATGAACAGACAGAGCACAGCACCCAGCAAAGAGAGACTCCTAAAACAGAAACCAAATTAAATATGACACAAAAAAAGAACGCAAGCAAGCAAAAGTGAATCCACAAAATTCAATTAAAAGTTAAACTAGTACACAAAAATCCAAAGATTTTTACATAAAATCGTAAAAATTCAGTCAAAAAGCCACTCCACTAGAATAGACAAAAAACTCGTCATTTGTCGTAATTGTGCACTTCTATTCTCCCAAACTGACCAACAACAACTGGCATTTTATAGTGGGGGTGGGGGGCCTCCCACTTTTCGGAGCCCCACCACTTTTTGCCAAGCACCCACCCACGTTTTTGGGGGTTGCCCAAAAGTGTCGAAAAATTAGGTTTTTGAGGTCAAATTTTCAAAACTTGTCAAAACAATAAATTCCTAGCTTAAAACTTAAAAAACTTTATACAGCGATTTTTTGCGTTTGTGTATACCTTAGAAATGCTAATTTTTCGCTAAAAATTTAGGTATATTTGTACCCCGGGGGTGCCCCCACTTTTCGGAAGCCCCCACCCCCACTTTCAAAACCCTAAAAAATGCCAGAACAATGTTACACTTCCGAAACTTTTGTCAGCTACAACCTACCAGTGATAGAATCGAAACCTAGGTCGCCAGTTAGGCGCACCCGTGAGCGTTTGTAAGGCACAGACAATGTTCACGAAACAGTAGCACATTAGGAAGAAAAAGTCCACGATGGGGGCAATGTGGTCAATGTTGCCAATCAGACTGGCCGCTTCCGAGAACAGGTTTGTGATTAGGAGGGCTCGAAAGGGTTCATTCCATCGAGTCACGACCGAGAAGGGGCTGAGCAGTGGGATAACGTCGTCCTTGGCTATAGACTGTAGCAGGCGGGGAGCACCTAAACAGATACAGGAACACAAAAATGACAAAAAACCAAAAAGCAGCAATCTACAGGAAAAGTAATCTACATAAATTTACAGCACAACACAATATTTGACAAAATATTTCGACGTTTTTGAAGCAAAGAAAACTCTGAGTTTAAAAACGGCATAGTTTAGTTGCAAAGTCACAGTTGTTCTAAATAAATACTTTTCACTCGAGGCTGCACAAAGGGGGAGCTCAGGGGTCAAGACCCCCCTTTTGAGGTGACGAAAGGAGAGATTTTTGCGAATTTTATAGCAGAGCCAACAATTTTCTAAAGTTTTCGCACCTTCGGCGCGATATTTTTTCTTTTTGAAACAAATTAACATAAAATGTACAATTTTTTTGGGCAAAAATGCAAACATTTTTCAATTTCTGGGGGAGGGGGAAGGAACTGCCCCCCTCCAGACTTCCCCGTTCTGTTTTTACCTTGGAACCCCCTTTTCAAAATCCTAGAGGTTCGGGCCTCATTTCAATCTAAATGTACCACATTCTTGTCTTTATACGGAATTTCGAGTTTTAATCACTCTCACATTCCATGCAACCTCAATACGTCCAAAATTATTTTAAAACCAAATCAGCCCACTCCCCAACCACCCAAGACGGTGAAGTTGCCCCCCCCCCCGAAAGTTTCAACCAACAATCCGGTACACCTTACTACAAAGGCACTGCAGACCGGCGGCAAATGTGGACGTGAATGAGCCAATCAGAAGGACCCAACGATGGGACGGGTCCAGGCCAACTCTGCCACAACCATGGCACCATTCATCGATTCGCCGTATCTGAAAATTAAAATTAAAATTAGAAATCAAATAGAATCAAATTGTTGAAAAGAAACAAACACCAAAAAATCCAACACACGACATAACATCAGCATAATAATATCAAAGGCCACAAAACATCACCAGATAACAGGCCCCCCCCACTTTTGGGAGCAAAAACCATTAATTTTAGTGGAAATTTGGCCAGACCAAACCAATTTCAGATTCCTGCAATGCGCCCGTGCCAGATAACCGAAAATGATTTAAGGATAAACCACTAATTTAATTTATTTATTGTCTTTATGACCGAAACTAAACTATTCCCCCGCCTAAAAATACCGTTTTATGCACACACTTTTTCTAAAAATCTTTCACTTTCTAAAATTCCCCTCTTACGTCAAACAGCTTTGAATATTATTTCGAAAAACATCAAGATGTCTTTGGCTTTGGGGTCTTATTTATCCTTAAGGACTGCCGGATGTATGGTACCCGCAAATATGAACACCAGGGATATATAGACAAAAGATGTGGTCAACTAAGCAGCCAAAGTCCCCGTCGGAATAGACTTTTGCGGATCCTTCAAATCACCTAAAATCACAACACCGAAAACACAGAATGATCACCCAAAAAATACTCGAAGGAGAGAAAAATAGCCAAAATTGCCAGTGGACAAATTTGACAAAAGAAGTACCGAAACATTTAGGAAAACTCTATAAAGTTGTCTACAAAGATTACCAAATATTCTAAAGAAATCATAGAACAATAAAACGTCCAGAAAAAAGAAAAAACTGGATTTCGATTTTCATACCTGACATATTTGACCCGGTCATAATGCCCGTAACAGAGGGAAAATAGATGGCCAGCAGTATGAAGAAGGTTGTGGTCAAATCCTGTACCACTTCCGCCCGCTTGTAACCCCTGGTTCCCGACGTAGCGTCCCCAGCCTTCGTGTAAGCCGGAAAAGTGTTCTCTGAAAACACAGAACACAGACTATAGAAAACAACAACGGACTAGAAAGGCTTTGCCTTTGTGACTGCAGGCAGGCGTTTTTCATTATGTCTTTCTTGATGAATACAGAAAACGAAAAGGGAAACACTAGAATGGGAAAATGATTGCACAAAATGATAATCACAGAAATAGCCAAAGCAGTGAATTATTAGACGCACCAAAACTTTTTTTAAAAAATTTAAATTCAAATCTATTCAGGCAATATAATACTGCAAACAATTATATACCCCCTCCTAATTACTTGCTTCCCCAGCGAGCGACTCCCCATTACAAATTGGTACCCAGTCGAAACGTAACCCAGTGTTAATCTCCCTATGCTTATGTGCTAAAGTACCAAAAAAGCAGTGCACTGATCACTGTTCTGTTTGGAACTTTGAAACAAAAACATAAAATTTAGCAGCATTTTCAGGACCCATTTGCATGGCCTACAGAGAGCACACTATCGAGTACGACACAAACACACACACTCTTAGTTATTATGTACTCTTGACAGCAGAAATGTAGTAACTAAAGCGCTGACAGACAGCCATACCCATAAAAATGCCACTCGAGAATCCAGGAAACCTCGGCACAAGGCGTGGGCTACCGGCCTGTATGAAGTCTCGAGCGCACTCCACAGAGCTGTCGTTGGCGCCAAATGTGCAGTAGTGATCCCAGAAGGGATTGGTCTGTGGTTGGAGCCGGCCGACTCATTGAAAGTACAGAGGGCTTGGCCGTTGATGTGCCATGTGTCATAGCGTAGCAGATTTTGACCCAGGATACAAACTCTGAAAAAATTAAAATAAAAAGGGACATAGAAAAAGATCACAGTTCAATATAAAGTTATATATATACCTATGGAGCAAAAAACGTAGCGGATAAAAACGGTTCATATCAACTTAAACTGAAAATTAAATTCTGAAACTTTAGTTTGGCCCAGAAAACTAAGCCCAACTCAACTGAATAAGTAGGGTGGAACCCTTTAAATATAAAAAAGTAAATATCTGTAAAAGTATTAAATATATACAAAAAAAGGAAAAATCTCTTTAGCACATACTGCGGTCCACGATTGGGATTTGCGGCAAAGGCCCCCGCAAAAATGGCCAAAATTGAGATAATGACACAGGACAGAGAAATGGGAGCAAAGCTTTGGATAAACCAGACCCCAAGGGCCACCACGCAGAACTGGATTATCAGAAGGGCCGTACCGTAGGCACGAAAACTGTTGAAATGATTCTCAAAATGGGGCATCCCCGGGGCTATGTAGGTCTACAAACAAACAAGCAAACAAGAAACAGTGTCACAATAAAATGGAATACGAAAAAAAGCAAAAGTCTAACAACGAGCAAGGGCCTACTCTAATGTTGTATTTCGAAACCAGTGCAAAGGCAGACTAGAAGAGGGGGCAATTAAGGAAAAGTCCACAGAGTATTCCCCCCCCCACTAAAATTGACCCTCCCCAGGATTTCAGGATTCCCTCTTAATGCGGTCTATGTTTTTTTGCCAAAAAATGGGCAAATTTTCAAAAATTTTCGGGCTTCGCCAGAACTTTTTTCGTAAAACTGGCTAGTCTTAGCCTAAATCGAGGTATTTTTGAGAACATGTTGCGTTTCTATTTCTAACAATTTTCGGTTAAACTACGCCCCTTACATTTCGGGGTCGACCACCAAATTTTCAAAAATTATATATATCCCTACCAAAATTTCCGGTGAAATTATGGGCACAGGGAGGGATCGAAAATTTTGGTGGTATTAAGTTATATATATCTAATAACCCTATATATATATATATAGATATATATATATATATATATATATATATATATATATATATATATATATATATATATATATATATATACATAACTAACCGTGCTCTCACTCACAGTCGCAGTCAGCCTAGAACTCTAAAAACTAAATTTCCAAGTTGTTCTTGACATTTTAAATACTTTCTAAAAAGTCTGGAAAAAAATCCGGATATATAAAACCTGGAAAAATTATGGAAAACTAAATTTCCAAAGTTTTTCCGGACATTTTCCAGACTTTTTCCAGAAATTTTTCAAATCTGAAAAATAACCTAGAAAAAGTCTGGGAAAATCTGGAAAACTATATATATATATATGAATTTCCCAAGTTTTTCCGGACATTTTCCAGAAATCTTCCACATCTGGAAATACCTGGAAAACGTCTGAAAAATGTCTGGATAAACCATGGAAAATTTTATCCAGACAATTTTTCAGATATTTTCAACGATAGTAAAAAAGCCTGGGAAAACTCTAGAAAATTATATATACTTTACTATTACTTTACTACGTACTTACATAAATACACATATACGTATGTATATACACACACACGCACACACACAAATACTTAAACGTATATATTATATGTACATATATACATATATATATATATATATATATATATATATAGATATATATATATATATATATATATATCATGGGGCAGCTCGGAGAGCGCCCCATAATATGAGCCAAAAAGGTACATTGCGTGTTTTCAAAATGCTTAATTAGGCATAACTAATTAACGGTAAGGAATTAAGAGCTAATATTTACATTTTTGAAATCTCCAGGCCAAGAGCTTTCGAATGATACCAAACTTGTCCGGAAAAAATGAACTTTGAAAATTTTCACTTTTCAGACCTACTTTCTAAGTGGGGTTTTTTTTCTCCAATTTTTCTCCTTTACGCTTTTGGTACATTTTCTAGCACACTGATTTTTCAGATGCCTTATGGTGGTAACCTTTACCTATTATTATCTTGTTAACAAAACCATGAACCTGTTCACTATTGATTATTTTGACCCAATTCGGCTCCTAGCGGTTTTTACAGACTGTCAAACATGGGGTTGCGAAGCGTTTGGACTTAGAAATTTTTCGAGGCCCCAACATAGAAAATTGTCAAAAAGTCGTCTAAAACAGCGTTTTTCGGCCATTTGGTGGTGCGCATATATAGTAAATCGGGGTCGCTGAAAACGATGAGCATATCGCCGAAACCGACGGATGTGACCCTCGGGCTGCATGGCGCCTGTGTTTCCTCGCCCAGGGTCAAAGTTGGGAAAAGTCGCTAAAAACGGCTATTTTTGGCCTTTTTGTGGCAGCCATATATAGTAAATCGGGGTCGCTGAACACGATAGGCATGTTTACTTCTTCGTGTGGTGCCGCTATTGCGCTGCACTGCGATGCGGCAGCCGCAGCGACGCTGCAGGTGCAGCACCGTGCAGCACGCCCTGTAACTTGAAATGGACAAGTTGAAACTGCCTGAAAGCTTGCCCTTATATAGTAAATCGGGGTCGCTGAACACGATGAGAGTATCCTCGTCGCTGTGCGGTGCTGCTATCGTGCTGCGCTGCGGCGCTGCAGCCGCAGCACCGTGCAGCACGCTCTGTAGCTTGAAATAGACAAGTTGAAACTGCCTGAAAGCTTGCCCTTATATAGTAAATCGGGGTCGCTGAACACGATGAGAGTATCCTTGTCACTGTGCGATGCTGCTAGCGTGCTGCATGCAAGCTGCCTGCGGCGCTGCAACCGCAGCACCCTGCAGCACGCTCTGTAACTTGCAATGGACAAGTTGTATATAACTGCCTGAAAGCTTGCACTTATATATGTAGTAAATCGGGGTCGCTGAACCCGATGAGAGAATCCTCGTCGCTGTGCGGTGCTGCTATCGTGCTGCGCTGCGGAGCTGCAGCCGCAGCACCGTGCAGCACGCCCTGTAACTTGAAATGGACAAGTTGAAACTGCCTGAAAGCTTGCCCTTACATAGTAAATCGGGGTCGCTGAACACGATGAGAGTATCCTCGTGGCTGCGCGGTGCTGCTATCGTGCTGCGCTGCGGCGCTGCAGCCGCAGCACCGTGCAGCACGCTCTGTACCTTGAAATAGACAAGTTGAAACTGCCTGAAAGCTTGCCCTTATATAGTAAATCGGGGTCGCTGAACACGATGAGAGTATCCTCGTTGCTGTGCGGTGCTGCTATCGTGCTGCGCTGCGGCGCTGCAGCCGCAGCACCGTGCAGCACGCTCTGTAGCTTGAAATAGACAAGTTGAAACTGCCTGAAAGCTTGCCCTTATATAGTAAATCGGGGTCGCTGAACACGATGAGAGTATCCTCGTGGTTGTGCGGTGCTGCTATCGTGCTGCGCTGCGGCGCTGCTGCCGCAGCACCGTGCAGCACGCTCTGTAACTTGAAATAGACATGTTGAAACTGCCTGAAAGCTTGCCCTTATATAGTAAATCGGGGTCGCTGAACACGATGAGAGTATCCTCGCCGCTGTGCGGTGCTGCTATCGTGCTGCGCTCCGTACAGCACCCTCTGTAACTTGCAATGGACAAGTTGTAACTGCCTGACAGCTTGCCCTTATATAGTAAATCGGGGTCGCTGAACACGATGAGCATATTGTCGACGCCGTATCTCGTCTGGTTCAACTGGTTCAACCGTGACCCTGTTCCTGGTTCAAGTTGCTGGGGTAGCATTTAGTTTAACAGAATGCGTTAATGTTATGGTCAATAAACCATATTAACGCATTACACATTCCCTCATTCCCAAAAATGAAATAGGACAAGTAGGAAAAATGCTCCTTGCAGTCGCATGAAAAATACAATATGAGCCAGAAGGACAGCATTCAATTCGGGAAAAGACAAGATTTAAAATGTATAATATGAGCCAGCATTTACTTATGTAAAGGACAAGATTTAAAAGTTTAATATGAGCAGCTCCCTTTCTCGGGCTCATATTGACGCCGCACGGACAGCCCGCAGGGAGTGGTTTCTCTCTATCTTCGTCGTGTTTTGCTCATATGATTCTGATAGAGCATTCAGTCAGACATATACTTTATTGAATACACCAGATCTGTGACAGAAGCTAATGGTATGACAGCTAGCTAATGGTATATGCTGGCTGCAATGACAAAAAGGACTTGCTGAAAAGTGCGTTGTGTAAAAATACCCCAGATTATGGTTGCGTAAATATATAATATATACGTAATTACGTAAATAGTGTGATATTATCAATAGTCTAAGTAGCATGTTAAGTTACTCTGTGCAGGCTCCTGGGGGGCGGCTCTGAGCAATGTCTATTTTTTACACTTACTCTAATTTTATACGTTGGCATCGATTAAGTTGCGTACACAACATCGTTCCCAAGGCGTCAATATGAGCCCGAGAAAGGGAGCTGCTCATATTAAACTTTTAAATCTTGTCCTTTACATAAGTAAATGCTGGCTCATATTATACATTTTAAATCTTGTCTTTTCCCGAATTGAATGCTGTCCTTCTGGCTCATATTGTATTTTTCATGCGACTGCAAGGAGCATTTTCCCTACTTGTATATATATATATATATATATATATATATATATATATATATATATATATATATACATATGCTACATTGACAATCTGTCAGGCAGAGAGTCCTTGGTATATTTTTTAAATACACAAATATTATATACGTATATACCATGAGCGTACGTTACACAGGGTGCACCAATACATATATACGTATATACATGTATATATACATATATAGCAAGCTTAAATCCCTACAAATTTTACCTTCAGACTGCTTTGGGCAGTTTCTAATGACAACAATAATGGCATGTACTACGTAGAGGAAAGCAGCAATATACATACATACATATATATATATATATATATATATTGCATATATATATACTACTATTTGACTACGTACAAATAAATTACATATATAGCACTTTTTTAACTAGAAAGACCTGTTTCTGAATAAGATTGCATCAGTTATATATATATATATATGTATATACTCAGTTTAATGCATTTTCCGTTAACGGTAAATGGAATTCCGTTAACGGAATTCCAAATTTAAAAAATTTATATATATTCTTGTTTCGTGTACGTACGTATTAAAATGTAAGTACGCATAAGTGTGTATATAATATATACGTAATTTAGCTATAAAATAATAATATGTATAAACCATAATAATCACATGAACCATTTTAATCAGTCCACTACTTTTTAAAACATTTTCCGTCAACGGAAATTGGAATTCCATTAACGGAATTCCTATTTAAAAGACGTTTGAATTTCGAGTAGACTGTTATACGTTGTATTGAGGGACCGTATAATAAAGAATTTCATCTGAGGCGTATACCACGAAACGGATATGCGTACATATATATATATATATATATATATATATATATATATATATATATATATATATACATCAGTATCTAAGTACGTATATACGTATATATAGTATATATTATGTATCAGATGGGCATTGAAAAAATGTCCCGGAAACCGTATATATATATATATATATATGTATTTACGGGTGGAACGAAAAAACTGTCATCATATACTACATACGATTCTAGGATCTTCTCACCCACAGCAAAAAGTCTCCAAAAAATGAAATTAACGTGGTGGTTTCCCTTTTGTGCAGGGGGTGCTGTCGTGGTGATTTTTGAAACGCTTAAGTATATATATGCAATTTTTGTTCCTCCAGTATACGCTTCCGGGAGAAATACCTTTATGACATATGTATTATATATACGTACGTATACAAGTATAATCAGATTATATATATATATATATGAGATTATATACATATATATATATATACATAATATAAAATTTCAGTAATTTAGTACAACGTGACACTACTCGACAAACTCTGGATGCCGACGGTCAATGGATGTTCTAGGGGAAAAAATGGACTCATTAAATGGTTCTGTAAGTGGTTTGATTATTATTTTATAGCAAAAACAGATATTTTAACACAAGTACTGACATTTTAGATGCGTACGTATCGACTTATATATATAAACTTTCAAATTTGGAATACCGTTAAGGGAATTCCATTGCTTAATCATTGAACTGAGTATATACGTTTATATATCTATAACTCACGCAATCTTATTCGCAGTCTAATAAACGTCATAGTACTATATAGTGTGTTTCTCTTGTGCCGCTAGCTTGAGAGATTATATGTATATACGTATATAATATACAATAATCTTTGGACATATACCAAGGATTGCCTGACAGCCTCTGATATATTATATATATATATATATATATATATATATATATATATATATATATATATATATACAAGTAGGAAAAATGCTCCTTGCAGTCGCATGAAAAATACAATATGAGCCAGAAGGACAGCATTCAATTCGGGAAAAGACAAGATTTAAAATGTATAATATGAGCCAGCATTTACTTATGTAAAGGACAAGATTTAAAAGTTTAATATGAGCAGCTCCCTTTCTCGGGCTCATATTGACGCCTTGGGAACGATGTTGTGTACGCAACTTAATCGATGCCAACGTACAAAATTAGAGTAAGTGTAAAAAATAGACATTGCTCAGAGCCGCCCCCCCAGGAGCCTGCACAGACTAACTTAACATGCTACTTAGACTATTGATAATATCACACTATTTACGTAATTACGTATCATATATATATATATATATATATATATATATATATATATATATATATATATATATATATATTTACGTAACCATAATCTGGGATATTTTTACACAACGCACTTTTCAGCAAGTCCTTTTTGTCATTGCAGCCAGCATATACCATTAGCTAGCTGTCATACCATTAGCTTCTGTCACAGATCTGGTGTATTCAATAAAGTATATGTCTGACTGAATGCTCTATCAGAATCATATGAGCAAAACACGACGAAGATAGAAGGAAACCACTCCCTGCGGGCCGTCCGTGCGGCGTCAATATGAGCCCGAGAAAGGGAGCTGCTCATATTAAACTTTTAAATCTTGTCCTTTACATAAGTAAATGCTGGCTCATATTATACATTTTAAATCTTGTCTTTTCCCGAATTGAATGCTGTCCTTCTGGCTCATATTGTATTTTTCATGCGACTGCAAGGAGCATTTTTCCTACTTGTCCTATTTCATTTTTGGGAATGAGGGAATGTGTAATGTGTTAATATGGTTTATTGACCATAACATTAACGCATACTGTTAAACTAAATGCTACCCCAGCAACTTGAACCAGGAACTGGTTCACGGTTGAACCAGTTGAACCAGATGAGATACGGCGTCGACAATATGCTCATCGTGTTCAGCGACCCCGATTTACTATATAAGGGCAAGCTTTCAGGCAGTTTCAACTTGTCCATTTCAAGTTACAGAGCGTGCTGCGGCTGCAGCGCCGCAGCGCAGCACGATAGCAGCACCGCACAGCGACGAGGATACTCTCATCGTGTTCAGCGACCCCGATTTACTATATAAGGGCAAGCTTTCAGGCAGTTTCAACTTGTCTATTTCAAGTTACAGAGCGTGCTGAGGCTGCAGCGCCGCAGCGCAGCACGATAGCAGCACCGCACAGCGACGAGGATACTCTCATCGTGTTCAGCGACCCCGATTTACTATATAAGGGCAAGCTTTCAGGCAGTTTCAACTTGTCTATTTCAAGTTACAGAGCGTGCTGCACGGTGCTGCGGCTGCAGCGCCGCAGCGCAGCACGATAGCAGCACCGCACAGCGACGAGGATACTCTCATCGTGTTCAGCGACCCCGATTTACTATATAAGGGCAAGCTTTCAGGCAGTTTCAACTTGTCCATTTCAAGTTACAGGGCGTGCTGCACGGTGCTGCGGCTGCAGCGCCGCAGCGCAGCACGATAGCAGCACCGCACAGCGACGAGGATACTCTCATCGTGTTCAGCGACCCCGATTTACTATATAAGGGCAAGCTTTCAGGCAGTTTCAACTTGTCCATTTCAAGTTACAGAGCGTGCTGCACGGTGCTGCGGCTGCAGCGCCGCAGCGCAGCACGATAGCAGCACCGCACAGCGACGAGGATACTCTCATCGTGTTCAGCGACCCCGATTTACTATATAAGGGCAAGCTTTCAGGCAGTTTCAACTTGTCCATTTCAAGTTACAGGGCGTGCTGCACCTGCAGCGCCGCAGCGCAGCACGATAGCAGCACCGCACAGCGACGAGGATACTCTCATCGTGTTCAGCGACCCCGATTTACTATATAAGGGCAAGCTTTCAGGCAGTTTCAACTTGTCCATTGCACGGAACTGGGCGTACTGCCCGGTGCTGCACCTGCAGCGCCGCAGCGCAGCACGATAGCAGCACCGCACAACGACGATGATACTCTCATCGTGTTCAGCGACCCCGATTTACTATATAAGGGCAAGCTTTCAGGCAGTTTCAACTTGTCCATTTCAAGTTACAGAGCGTGCTGCACGGTGCTGCACCTGCAGCGTCGCTGCGGCCGCCGCATCGCAGTGCAGCGCAATAGCGGCACCACACGGAGAAGCAAACATGCCTATCGTGTTCAGCGACCCCGATTTACTATATGTGGGCACCACCAAATGGCCGAAAATAGCCGTTTTTAGCGACTTTTCCCAACTTTGACCCTGGGCGAGGAACCACAGGCGCCATGCAGCCCGAGGGTCACATCCGTCGGTTTCGGCGATATGCTCATCGTTTTCAGCGACCCCGATTTACTATATAAGCGCACCACCAAATGGCCGAAAAACGCCATTTTAGACGACTTTTTGACAATTTTCTATGTTGGGACCCTCGAAAATTCTCTAAGTCCGAATGTTCGTGAGCCCATGTTTGACAGTCTGTAGAAACCGCTAGAAGCCGAATTAGGCCAAAATAATCAATAGTGAACAGGTTCATGGTTTCGTTAACAAGATAATAATAGGTAAAGGTTACCACCATAAGGCATGTGAAAAATCAGTGTGCTAGAATAAGTAGCACGAGCGTAAAGGAGAAACACAAGAGAATAAAAAAAAAAACCCCACTTAGAAAGTAGGTCTGAAAAATGAAAATTTTCAAAGTTCATTTTTTCCGGGCAAGTTTGGTATCATTCGAAAGCTCTTGGCCTGGGGATTTCAAAAATGTAAATATTAGCTCTTAATTCCTTACCGTTAATTAGTTACGCCTAATTAAGCATTTTGAAAACACGCAATGTACCTTTTTGGCTCATATTATGGGGCGCTCTCCGAGCTGCCCCATGATATATATATATATATATAT
>JASAND010022162.1:0-11954 GCA_030248195.1 Trissonchulus latispiculum
ATTAAGTTAGATAGAATCCTAGATTACAGGTGAAATACCGTGGTGTGCGATATTTGAGCAATGTACGGCTCTGACCAACTTCGACTCGACGAAACGGTTACACAGGTTTATTGAATAATTTCAAGCAAACTCAATGACAATTCTTAGAAAATACAAAAACTCCAGACAAAATAAAGAAACTTGGCCAAAATAGAGCAAACGCCAAAAACCTAACACAACTCACGCGGGATTCACAAACTTGTACCGAAACAACCTGATCCAATTGAATAACCCAACCAACTGCTCTACAATTCCCCGAACCTAACGAATTATAACCAGGGTTTTTTTGCGTCCAGATGTGCGTCTGGACGCAAAGTTTCTTATCTGGACGCAATGAAATTTTAGCGGGACGCAAGCTAGACGCAACATTATTTCGGGAAAAAATTCAGTTTTGTAAGAGTAAAAACTTTAAATGCTTCCAGTACCAATTTTTCCGTTTTTTCCAAAAATTTCTTCGGGTCCTGGGGGCTCCGCCCCCAGACCCCCAGTGTTTCCCACTTTGTCATGGAATGCCAAGGTGCAAGGTCATGCCTCAATACTGCTCAATGTTGTTTGTTAAGTTGTTGTCCACCTGCATCCATATATCAGATCTTTTCGAACTTATGAATTTCACGTCAATAAATACAGAGATTACTAGGTGCATTTATATACATTTATATATATTTATACATTTATATTGTTCTCATTCAACAGGTCAGGCAGGATCAAGATTAGTACTAAAGTAAAACCCCGAAATTAACAAAATTTGTAACTGTAGCAGAAACAGAATATCCAAATTTTTTGGTTCTTCTAAAAAAACGTTTTTCGCAAAAAGTACACAAATGGCAATTTAAAATAATGGGTATGTCACACTGTATCTCACCACAAGTGCAGAAGGTAACTGAGAAAGTTGAGAAATTTGTCTCGAAAGTTGGAAATTTGTCTCGAAATATGTCTCGAAAGTTCAACCAACTTTCCAGACATTTTGGAAAACTTTCTAGACATCTTAAGGTGGTGATTCCCTTTGGTCACATAAAGTTTGCACCATCATTACTCATTCATTACTTGGAGTTAAGCAGCCATTTTTATACCAAAATGTAGCTTGACATTTTCTCTTTTTAGTGCATATCATGAATCTAAAGTTGCTTTTCTAAAATAATTTTAACACATTTTAGAAGAAGTATAATTTTCCAAAATTTTTGCAGACTCAAGTGAATTTTTTCGCGAGACATCAGTTATATCATTCGATAACTCCATCAAATAGCTGGGGACGATTTTTTATTTATTGTGAAATCGCTCTTCGTTACAGAGAAATAAGCTGAAATGTGTGCGTAACCTGGATTTTGCCTACCTTTTTCAAATTTGTCAAGCGATAACTTTAGCTAGAAAGCAGCAATCGGGGCAACTAAAAAATCGTCCCTGGGTATATTTGTGCAGAACACATTTGTTCAGTAGCAGCCCTCCAGATTGCATGATGAATGCTCCACAATCTTTGGAAAAAAATTGGTCGTGTTTTTGCAAAAACTACATTTTTTATGATAGCAGCCTACAGGATAGCAGTTGGAAGACGATCATGCGTCGGTTAATTTGTCCCTGTGAGACCTTCAGATCGACGCCCTTAGTTTGATTTTACGGCTTGCGTAGTTCAAGAAATGTTGGATTATTTGATTTCTGCAAAAATGGCAAGTTTTCGACGCCAAAACAAGAAAATCGGCTATATCTCACGGTAGAGAAAAGCTAGAAACTTGCTTTAAAAAGCAAAAATATGAAGCTCCATGAGATCTTTCGAATGAATATAGTCATAACTGTGTAGCGGGCGCCAAACGTTCAGAAATTGGGAAAAACCACTCTGACCGGAAATCTCGAATTTTTGAATCGGGATTGCGCGGAGGGTGTTAGAACGCTAAATGAACTTATTTCGGAAAGTTTCATCAAATTTCATCATGCTTTACGCCGCCAAATAACAATATGTGCCCAAAAGGAATCACCACCTTAACAAACTTTCCAGACATTTTGACAAACTTTCTAGACATTTTGTAAAAATATCTAGAAAGTTAGTGAAACTTTCGAGACAATCGTCTTAACTTTCGAGACAACTTCCAAGCATTCAAAACTTTCGATGCATTCCGAAACTGTCGAGACATTTCAACTTTATGGGTGTGTCAGGTTTAACCCCACAGCAAGTGCAGAGGGTTTCCGGAAAGTTGTGATTTGTCTCGAAAGATTTTTCAACTTTCGAGACATTTTGTCTCGAAAGATTTTCAACTTTCGAGACTTTTTCAAAATCTTTTGAGACATTTCACAAATTTTTCTAGATTTTGCAAAAACGTGTTTCGAGACAAATGGAAATATTTCGAGACAAATGAACATGTTTTGAGAAATTTTATATGAATTTCTCAGATAGCCCTTATAATAAAAAAGTTCCAGCCAAAATCCGAAAATGTGGGTTTTTCCCCCATCGCTATACCTTGAGAAAAAGTTGGGGGAGGGGGTAGCCGAAATTAGGGTGGCATAGTTTCCCTGGAACTTTGGTTGGGTCTCGGGGGGGGGGGGGGTAAACATAGATTCCTTAGGGGGGGGGGTTTGGGGGGGGGGTATCCCCCCGGCCCCCCCCCCCCCCCAAATTTTCGACCAAATTTACCCCCTCCCAGATTTTTGGACTATCCCTCCCCCCACTTTGTCCCAAGGTCCGAATTTTGGGGGGGGGGGGGGTTCGGGGGGGGGGGGGGGTACTCCCCATCACATTTCGGGGGTCGACCACCAAATTTCCGAAGTTTACCCCCCCCCCCCAACCAAAATTTACAGGGAAACAATGGGGGTAAATCTTGGCCGACCTCCGAAATGTGATGGGGGTACCCCAGGATTTTGCGCAGCTTATTTTACACTGTCTCTAGCCACTTTTCACACATAATATAGGGGTCGCTGCCGCGACCCCTATGATAACTTAAATTTAAGCTTAAAATAGCTAAAAAATGCTTAAAAATGGGTAAAAATCCGGCGACGCCGGAAAAAAGTTTCAAAATTTTCCCTCAAAACCTTATTTTTTCGGGCACTTTCGGGTGGGGGGTTCTGGGGGGAAAGCCCGAATCCTGGGGGGGGGGGCGACCCAAGTCTGGGGGGGGGAGACCGGACTTCTGGGGGCCCTACCCACCCCCCCCCCCCCCCCGAAGGAAAAAGCCAGGGGGCCCCCACTAAAAAATGCCCGACGAAATTATGACGTTCTTACAACATTTAAAATTCATCATAAAGAATTTATTTACAAAGTTT
Source organism: Trissonchulus latispiculum (assembly GCA_030248195.1). Classification (NCBI taxonomy): domain Eukaryota; kingdom Metazoa; phylum Nematoda; class Enoplea; order Enoplida; family Ironidae; genus Trissonchulus; species Trissonchulus latispiculum. The sequence goes on from JASAND010022162.1 coordinate 3,286, forward strand.
TTACCATGAATCTACAACATTGTAAAATTATTGCAACATTTTACATTGATTTTACACTGAGTTACAACGTGGTAGAACATTGTAAAAAATTTTTACCTTGCTTTATCAACGTTTTTACTTTGTGGTAAATTCATTCAAAATGCATTGTAGTTATATTGTAAAAAAAGGTACAATGGAGTACAACGGTTTTTCAATGTTGTACAACCAAGATAACATTGTAAAATTTACAATAATTTATTATAATAAGAGATTTTTAACAGTGTAAAATTATGTAATTGCATGGTAAAATCAGTGGGGTGGATGGAGGCTGGGAGAAGAGTGGGCATCAAAGGCCTTGTCTAGGTGTGTTTTGGGGTGGGAGGAGGAGTCCCCGACTCCCCTAAAAATTTTTGGCTACCCCACCCCCAAATCAGCCTATCGGTGACCCCCCCCCCTAAAAATTTTCAAACCCCGTATATAAATTTTTGAAAATTTTTAGCCAAAAGTTGGAAATTTTTATAAAATCACAAAAAATTAGCGAAAAATTGCTAAAATTCACTTAATTACACAGGAAACTGAGAATTTTTCAATTTTTGACCGGGAAACCGATTTTTCGCCTCCCCCCAAATCGGAATTTTCGACCCCAACCCCCCTTTAGCCAAACTCATACCCACTTTTTCAAACGCAACCCCCACTTTTTCGACAGCCACTCCTATTGTGGGCATAGTTTCACCGGAAATTTTGTTTGGGGGGGGGGGTAAATTTTGGAAAGTTTTTACACGGTTTCTATATAAAGCGATTTTAATCCAAAAGTTGAGAAATTTTTCAAAAAATGACCGTGCTCGCAAAAGTATATATATACCTAACTTTTTGGCTCTAAAACTAAAAGTGCTGGAGGGGTTGGGGGGCAGCCAACAGTGGGGAAGGGTAAGTCAGAAATTCTGGGAGGGACTCCACCCCCCCCCCCCAAATGGAAAAGTACAGACCCCACCCCATCATAAGTAATGATTAATTACTGATTTGCAAAGCTTCACTTAATATTCATTCACTGTTCATCAAAAGCAACCATCGCTTGAATTGCAGCACGCATTGCTGTTGCAGTGCAGTAATTACGTCCGCAAGAACAAAGTCGGCTAGCATTGCTCTATGTGGTTGCATTTCCAAAATTTTAAGACTTTTTTGCTTTTTTATTGATTCTGTGCAAAATTGAGACTTTATTCCCGGTGGGGGGCCGGGCCATTCATATATATTTGTTTCCGCTTTCACTATGACAGACGATGTGTTTCATTTTTAGACACTTTTATCCAACAATTACGGGCTAGATTTTATAATTTTATTTATTTTCTAATGGATTTGATTTGATTTTTTGTGACATTTCATCACTGTTATATTCGATTTCCTGAGGAGCATGAAGTTTCGAAAAACTTCTCAGCTTCAGTCAAGTAGGTTGAATTTTACATTTTCTTATTTATTAACCTCAGTATATATCTCACATATTGGACTTTAATTTTAGTTGACTCTGCAACTTCTGTCTAGCCAAATAATATTTGTAATAGTGCGTTCACTTTATTACATCGTCTTTTTATGCCGACTGACCTACATAATATGGGTATAAAGGCGTCTGCGCAGCCCCCTGGAGACAGTGTTGGCCTGGTGCCAGCTAATTAGAGGTCCGGGAGGGGTAAAAAGGTTACCTTCGTAAAGTAGTCGAGCAGTACTACAAGTATCACCATACTTTTGGTTTAAATTCCAGACTTCGAAATTTCGCACTAGGCGGGAGCTACCGTGCGTTTGTTTTTTCTCGGTTAATAACGCTTTTCGGAAGTGCATATGTCAGCGCAGTGTTGGAACGGTATGGGCATTTTGGCCCAATACTACTATTATATTTTGGTAGGCAGGGTCCTCCCATGCAACCTTTTTTGGTCATTTTGGCACACTGCCAATTTTGGCTCTGTGCCAAGCCCCAAAGTCGGACTTTCGCTATTTTGGCACTTCTTTTGTGATCGACTTTTTTCACAGGTTAGCAGCTAGATCGGTTTGGTTTGTTTTATTTTAATATTTCGGACTATGCGCGGAATGTAACGAGGGGGATTTTTTGATTTCGCTCTGGAGCTTTCAGGAGATGGGCCCGAACTTTGCATTTTTTCACCTGTTTTCAAAGTCCCACTTTTACTAGAAATGGCCCAAAAGTCACTAAAAATGACGTTTTTCGGCCTTGTGGTAGTACCCATATATAGTAAATCGGGGTCGCTGAACACGATGAGCATGGTGCTGAGATCGGTGGATGTGATCCCTGACCTGCAGTGGGTCCGGTGTGGGTCAAAAATGAGTCTTTAAAAGTGGTCATGTTTGGTATCTAATGAAAGCCCCCCCACTAAAGAAAACCCAGCCACCCACAGTGGGTCCTTTGTGGGTCAAAAATGAAAGTCTTCAAAAGTGGTCAAGTTTGGTGTCAAATGAAAGCCCTTGGCGAGGCGATCAAGTTTTGTCATTATACCAGCCAAAAAGTGGCTCCACCGACCTGTGGGTGGGTGGCCGGCGTGGGTCAAAAATTAAAGTCTTCAATAGTGGTCATGTTTGGTAACAAATTAAAGCCCATTTGCTCACATTTGCCCTGCCTATTGCATTGTTCAAGCTCCTTATCTGCGTTAGCTCACTGCTGGAAAGGGAACCTTTAAAATGACAGAAGGACAAGTAATAAAAATGCTCCTCCGGAGCATGAAAAAGTAATATGGGTAGTGGTGAGGTTGTAAAATGAAGAGAGGACTAGTCTTAAAAATGCTTAATATGGGGCTAGGTTCAAAAAAAGAAGAGGACTAGCTTGTGGGCGAATTAATATGGGCGCAGCTTCGCCGAGCAACCCATATTCGCGGGCTTTCACGCTTCGCCATGGCGATTGTCATATACAAAGCAATTAATGTCAATAATTACAATTCCAGCAGTTATATATACGTAAACTATATAGTATATAATTTGGTTGTGCTGGACTACGTACGGCAAGCAACGAGAAAAAACCAAGGCTATGATTGTAACGATAACGGTTGAATAGAAATAGAAGATCGTCCGAGAGAGTCCTGATCCTGAAGTTATATATTGTTGAAATATATACTTTTCTTATATATGGTTAAATAAAACGCTCAGTAGACAAATCTGAACACTGGTACTTATATATATAACTTTTTCAGTCCGCGAATATGGGTTTTTATTTTTAGCATTTTTAAGACTAGTCCTCTCTTCATTTTACAACCTCACCACTACCCATATTACTTTTTCATGCTCCGGAGGAGCATTTTTATTACTTGTACATATATATCAACATACCAATACTGCAACTGAACCAAACTTGAATGAGTTCTGTATATACATATTTAAAGTGAAAATTAATTTCTTGATTTTTGGATAAACTTAAGAACCCATTGTGCTATGCTTCATTGCATTGCGTAACGCTGCTTCGATCGCAATATGGGGATGCACCCCCGTAACCATCCGCATTTGGCTAGCTAAGGATTACGGTAGTTTCAGCTTATTTCCAGAGAGGGTCCTGTTTGGTGGAGTGGCAAGAAGATCTAATCGTGGGGACAGGGCTAAGGTTAACATTAAGGTTTCATTTTTAAGGTTTACGCTTACACTGTCAAAGCATAAGAATTAATCTGTACATTTGCTTAATTTTGTGCAGTTACAACTGCAAAACTGTAAAACTTAATCTGATGGAGTTATTCTCATTCCATGAAAAACTTAAATAAAAACCAGTCGAAACCAATTTAGTGACAAGATTTATATAGATATCGCAAAATTTAAAAAGCAGTGATAATTGAAAATTCGGCTTTAGTTCGTGGAAATGGTGAGCACACCAAATCTTTTAACAAACTGCTATTTTTCAAACCAAAAGCCATTTCACATTAATCTATACCCGCGGCGGGGTGCCGAAGCAATTGGAAATCAAGTCAGAATTACTTAGACGCAAATAGTTTTTCTGAATTCCATGCAATTTTAAACATATATACAATTCTAATTTCAAAAATTAATACTATTCCCCTCTTTGTTTACTTTTTGTTTATCTTTCACTACTTTTTGAGCCATTTAGAGGTGAATTTACAGCTCAGTCTATTTAAAATTTGGCTATGGAATGGAATAATAGAACAAACGGAAATACATCTTTTTAAACTAAAGCAGTTGAAAGCTTACAATAAACAAGATTAAACCTAATTAGGGTTTGAGCAGGAGGGGGCTCAAGTTTAGGTAACTTTTTCTTAATCACTTCTTCCAGAACTCATTGCAGCTTCTTTTTAGACTGACTAAGATCCTTTGAGCAGAGGAAAATGCAAAGCGTTTTTGAAGCGGAAACAATATTTTTTCTTAAAATACTAGAGGATAAATGTTTTGAAAGCTCTATAGTTCATCTATAGTTCAATAATCATTCGCGACGGTTTTTAGTACCTTATACCAAACTATTGGTACTTGTAAACAAGAAACTTCTGAGTATTCTTAGGTAACCTCGAAGTAATGATTTTGATTCTGAAAAATCTCGAACTTTTACTCCGAAATTTTGCCGGAAGAAGCGAAAGACTTAGTTTACACTCTATCGACGTCACACCTGGGCATGAGAGGCGCGAAAGGATTAGCCTTAAATCGTGCACCGGATTGAAAAGTGATACCCTAACTGACATACTCATGGGGAAATAATGAAAAAACGCCTGCCTGCAGTCACTAAGGCCGTAGCCTTAGTCCGAACAGGAGAGAGCCAATGGGTCTCTCCTGTTCGGACTAAGGCTACGGCCATAGTGACTGCAGGCAGGCGTTTTTTCATTATTTCCCCATGATTAATGCCTTGTATCCTTCGTGGATCCGCCTGCTGGCCAGCGTTTACTTCATTTTCTTGACCTAACTGACATACTGTCATATATACTTCCTATTTAATTTCCATGACATTTTTGGAGGTCACTCCAAAAGATTCTACCACATTTCGCGGCCGAAGGGCGGAGAAGCGAAGATCACGGACAGAAAACATGAGAGACCAAGTAGCATATTCTGCTAATTGCTAACTAATTTGCATATTGTGCGTTTTTTCAGGTATGGGCTCATCCCACTCGTCCAGCTAGATATCGCTCTCCGAGCTGGCGGAGGAGATCAACCCGACGTGACTCGTCCATCTGAAACTTCCCTCTCGACTGAATTTCAAGGCCTTCTTCCATCGCCACTCCCCCAAGGCCAACTACTTCTACTTTCATCTGTCCTATTTCGTGGCGACGGCCCTGGGCCAAATGACCAAAAAAGGTAGTATGTGCAGGGCGCCTACTATTCCTATTTTTCCAATTTTTTCCTATATATATATATATAGTAAATCGGGGTCGCTGAACACGATGAGCATACTGCCGACGCCGACGTATGAGGGTCAACATTTAAATGTGTCAAGGACAAGATTTAAAACGTCTAATATGAGCCAGCATCTAAATCGGTAAAGGACAAGATGTAACTGGCTAATATGAGCCGCTACGTTTCTCTTGGGCTCATATTGACGCGAGGATACTAAGTTGAGTTATCTCTTTTGCACTTTTCAAATTCGCATATACGTATGCATAATTGTCCTGACATACGTGTGCTCTTGATACAATAAGTAAAGTCAATCGTACGACACCGTGGATAAGCACACATCAAATTTTTACAGATCAGTTGTGTATTTTGTTGTATAAATGCTATGTACAGTGAGCCGATAGCGAAGACTATACCGGTTTACAGGAGCTTTATACATTTGTTTCTAGTATTTCAGTGTTTCAAAACTGGTATATGCCAAATATATACCACCTAATTCAACTTTAAAGGGGAGAACTTTAGCTTTTTTAAGTGTTCAGATACCTTAAATTACGGTGTTTGAGCTGGCGAAATTAGATTCAGGCAGGACATCTGTAACCAAACATTACATGAAGCTATTGATATTACGCTAAATGGTATGATGTCGTGATGTTAAGCCGTTGAAACCACGGCAGCGAGCGTCAATATGAGCCCAAGAGAAACGTAGCGGCTCATATTAGCCAGTTACATCTTGTCCTTTACCGATTTAGATGATGGCTCATATTAGACGTTTTAAATCTTGTCCTTGACACATTTAAATGTTGACCCTCATAGCTCATATTGCATTTTACATGCGACTGCAAGGAGCATTTTTCCTAGTTGTATATATATACAAGAAATAAAAATGCTCCTAAAGAGCAAAGAAAGGAATATGAGTCAACATGAAACGCCTTCTATAAAAAATGCTAAATATTGTCGGTTGTAAATTAAGAATAAGACAAGCATGTAAAATGCTAATATGAGTCTGGTGAGGTTGGAAAGTGCAGAAGACAAGTTTGTACACGCACCAATATGAGTGCATGCCAAATAGACTCATATTGGCATTATTAGCATTCTGAAGGCAAGTGGTTGCGAATTTCGGTTATATATCACTCACTTAATGTCAGCAAGACGAGACAGGGTAGTTTTAGGGGGGATGACAGGATGCTCCACAGGATGCTCCAATGCTCCACGTATATACGTATATTGTCACGAAAGTTATCAGATTTAACTGTAAATCTCTGAATACATGAGTTATGCAAACGCTTATTAAAAATGTTATATATATCCGTCCGTCGAAGTACGTTGTTGACTAACAGCGGTTGCTTTTGAGAGTTTCCTAAGGAGAAAAGTTGACAATGTTGACCATGGTTGGGATATCCATGTGACGTCAATAGCGCTCCTTATTCGTCTTAACTCCTGCGTAAAAATATATCCGTTAGAATTCCGCAATGGATACATGGATATTTATTTTTTAAAGCATACCAATATGAGATCCTATTTGGCATGCACTCATATTTAGTTGCGTGTACAAACTTGTCTTCTGCACTTTCCAACCTCACCAGACTCATATTAGCATTTTACATGCTTGTGTATTCACTTAATTTACAACTTGACAATATTTAGCATTTTACATGTTCCATGTTGACTCATATTCCTTCTTTGCTCTTTAGGAGCATTTTTATTTCTTGTTTATCCACTTTTTACATGTCGTTGACATAAAAGCGTTAAAGAATCATTAAGCATTATATATGTCGTGGTCTTTTTGCGAAATTGGTCTTTTCGCGAAAAGACCAGCAATTTCGGTCTTTTCGCGAAGTGTCCGGTCACATTGAGAAATTAGTTTAAACTATGCTCATTTCTACTGCCAGCCCAGTCTTTTTCGCGAAAAGACCAAGCGTGTTGGGCTTTTTGCGAAATAAGTCAAATCATAACATTAGTTATGAAAGCTGATTCATTTATGATGCAAAATTTATGGGGTCTGTTCTCTACCGGCAAAGTCTTAATTTTTAATCTTTGTGATTTTAGTGATAGACAGTCTGTTATTCCAATCCTGACTGACTGAATCACTGAATACTAAATAAGTTAACAACTTTTTTAAATTTCCTATGTTTAATAAATGAAATCTCAACTTTCAGGTAAAATTACTCGACAACCGTAAGAGTCACAAACTCGTTAATTAAGTGAATATTCTAATTTGAAATATATACATATAATATAATTAATGTAATGTAATTGTAATTTGAAAACCCATATGCAAATGTACAAATTCACCAAGTTTTGCAAAATTGCAACAACAAATTATTTTAACTAAAATCACTTTTCCATTATTTTGGACCCACTTTATTCATAAAAATTTATCAAAGCCCCATAGAACCCATAATTCAGTACGTATTAGACCTTTTGTCGGGCATTCAGTATATGCCAGCATAAATAACATAAACAATATTAACGGACTGTCTGTCAGTCAGGAGTAACAGACTGACTGTCTGTCACTAAAATCACAAAAATTAAAAATTAAAAAATTAAGACTTTGCTGGTAGAGAACAGACCCCATAAATTTTGCATCATAAATGAATCAGCTTTCATAAATAATGTTATGATTTGACTTATTTCGCAAAAAGACCAACACGCTTGGTCTTTTCGCGAAAAGACCGGGCTGGTAGCAGAAATGAGCGTAGTTTAAATCAATTTCTCAATGTGACCGGACACTTCGCGAAAAGACCGAAATTGCTGGTCTTTTCGCGAAAAGACCAATTTCGCAAAAAGACCACGACATATATAATGCTTAATGATTCTTTAACGCTTTTATGTCAACGACATGTAAAAAGTGGATAAACAAGAAATAAAAATGCTCCTAAAGAGCAAAGAAAGGAATATGAGTCAACATGGAACATGTAAAATGCTAAATATTGTCGGTTGTAAATTAAGAATAAGACAAGCATGTAAAATGCTAATATGAGTCTGGTGAGGTTGGAAAGTGCAGAAGACAAGTTTGTACACGCACCAATATGAGTGCATCCAAATAGACTCACTATTGGCGTAAGCGCGCTAAAAAACTAACTAATTCATGCATCCATTGCGGAATTCTAACGGATATATTTCTACGCAGGAGTTAGGACGAATAAGTAGCGTTATTGGCGTCACATGGATATCCCAACCATGGTCAACATTGTCAACTTTCTCTCCTTAGGAAACTGTTAAAACCGCTGTTAGTCAACAATGCGGCGACGGACGGATATATATAACATTTTTAATAAGCGTTTGCATAACTCATGTATTCAGACATTTACAGTTACATCTGATAACTTTTCGTGAGCAATATACGTACTGTATACGTGGAGCATTGGAGCATCCTGTGG
>JASAND010022163.1:0-15514 GCA_030248195.1 Trissonchulus latispiculum
AAANAATCATCCTTTCCATGAAAATTCAAGGAATTTCATCATTTCTTCAAAATATCGTGCGCTGTTTTTTGTTTGTCGTTTCCAGACAAACATGAACATATATACACGAGCAATGCTGGCCAAGATAACTCAAAAGGCCAAGACTTCAGAGCGATCTCAAACGAAACAGCTTTAGTCCACATAATAAAGTTTGTATGTTTGAACGAATGGTAATAGACTTGATCTTCCAGACCCCTTGTTTACCTGTGGTTTAACCATATATTATATTCGTACCCGTGCGCGAAGTTGTAGCATGAGAGGTTCTAGGATTTGCATCATGCCTATGAGAATCAGTCACCGACCGATGAGTTGTAACAATCTCATCATTTTTCTTCGATGTTTTGACACGTTTCTCCAAGGAACTAAATTCTTCAGATGCTGAAGCAAAAACAAAATAAAAATCTCATAAAAGCCAAGCAATACAGTGGTTTCACAACGCTGCAAAGCCTCATAAAACCCGGTAATAAAATATGCTTGGCTAGTGCCTATGTAAAAATGCCCATAATAAACCTAGCTAAGCGCTATTAAACTTCTATGTAGAAACTGTTTCATTATCACGCCCTCAAATCTACGGCTACAAACACTACAAACTTTAAGCAGCTGTTTTAGCTTTCCTGCCTCCCCTCATGCGTAAGGAGAATTTAAACTAAAGTGTAATACCGTCCTCCCTAAATGGACTGATAACTCATGCCATGCACAAAACTACGGACACGTAAAAGAGATCAGAAGTGTAGGTACCAATAAAGCTTGACAGCTCTACAAGATAAATATTATAAGCAAAGCATTATGTAGGAAAAACATTGTACAGCAAAGCAAAGCAACGCACCTTCTTGATGACTTCTTTTTGCAGAACCAGGAACACCTAATTTGGATGGTCTTTCGATCGCCTTTGGCGCGCAACCTTCCGCATAAATCTGTTTAGTGATCTCATCTTCATGTCCCTTTTCCTCTGGCATCTTATAGTTCTCCACATGGTCCACTCGGATAATTCGGCCCACCAACTAAACCCAGTAACACAAAATCAACAAAAAAGTACCAAAGTCAAAGAAACCAACACAAAAATTTAAGTACACACAAAAATGTGCAAAACAACATAACAGTATGTAAAATGGCTGTTATATCTCGTTCGAATGAAAGACATTATGGCTGAGGGCAAAAGCAGCATAAAATTCTTAAAATCTAACGATTTCGTCATCCGATTTTCAATCAATGCCACCATCACACAGAAAATAATCAAGTATAAGTTGTGCTTTGTAGCCAATTGTCTTAGCATCGAAACCTCCGTACAATACAGCTGCGGATAAAACTAGCAGTGACTTCAAGAGTGTACAATAGTAATGCTGTATTTATTAAACCTGGGACAAGATCTGCAAGACGACGACTTTTCTCTACTTAACCTACATACAGACCCACCACTAACCCTCCCAAAACATTTGAAACATTTGTGGCTGGGCACTCATAAATCAGTCAGGGATTCACGGGTATTCCGTAGGTAGTGGAGGGAGCTCTTATGCCCAGATCGTGTTCAAATGCTAAAAAGGTGTGGAGCTTGTGATAGTCTTAGTCATTACGTAATCTGGGCTGCTTTAAAAACATCCAGCTCGTCAAAAAAGCTTTACCTTGATACCATTGAAATTATCCACAGCCAAAACTGTGCTGCGTTGGTCCTCATAGCACAGGAAACAGAAGCCTTTTGGTTTACCAGATATTTTATCTCGTACATAATTGATATTGACTATTTCACCATATCTGAAAATATCAGCCAAACGTTAGTATATAAATACGAATAATGCTTAACACTTCGAATTTATAACGTAATGCTTACATTATTTACTACTACAGGAAACTCTGGAATAAAATACAAAATAGTTTTATCGAAAGTGCAAAATCTTCGCTAGTGACAAAGCGTGCACAGTAGCAAGTTGACAGGAAGTTATCCCAATTGCAGAGGGACTGTCACTACAGGCGTCAGTCGGGGCCCTGCAAAATGGGAGGTCCTACTAAAAAATTTCCTTAAAACTTCAGATTTTTCTATTATTCAGGTATTCAGGTCTTTCAGGTATTAAAAAATAGACAACTTGTTTTCATTAAAATCGAAGAGAAAACCAACAATTTGTAACAATTTAAACTACGTATTTTTGACTTTGAAAGTTTCAAAGTGCGGAAGCAGAATAAGGAAGTCCTGTGCCAAAATTTCTGCGGGAATCTGGGGGGGGGTCAACTTTAACAATCCTAACAATCCGGCAAAGCTGGAAAATTTTTCGAAAATTTACCTCCGTCAAAACCCTATTTTCTGTTGACTTTTGAAGTGAGGGGCCGGAAGGCCATAATACCAAGTCTGCTCTACCCTTCCACCAACCCCCTGTAGGAAAAGGTCAGAAGTCCTCCCCACGACAGCTCACTTAGTGCGACCATCCACTGCCGCCAGGCAAAAACACAAAAGACAATAGGAATGTATATATTTGCCCTAATAAATAAAGAACACACACTTGAAACAAAACTAACAAGTAGGCCATAAAAGGGGCAATATTCCTTTGTAGACCTGTTATTAATCAACAGCAAATGAATTAAACTAGAGTCAAGTTTTTTCAGCACTTTATGCCCGTTGCAAGCGACTTCGATTCATGACTATGACTTTCCTTCGATTTCTCGTAGCTTTTGAATTCTAACAAATTTGATTTGGAATTAATGACTATTGCCTTTCATAACATTCTCTATAGTACTTTCAATCGCCTAGTTCCCCCCTTATCGACTATCTAAGACATGTCTATCTAACACAATGGACCACCTCACCCAACGCAGGTAGGGCGGCTTTCAGGCAGTGGCTGTTAAGCTTAATGTAATCCAATTTGTACATGAAAATGGTGCACATGCGAACATAGACCCCCTCACAGAAGTGGGCCACTTTCAACGTGTTAGTATACTAACTCTAGCAATTGAACAATGAACGAGTTTGACCGGCAAAACATGTAGGTAGTATCTTTAGTAACCATCTATATTACACCTTTCCTTATTTTTGTTAATCCTATTTGAACTGAAACTGCTAAAATTCGGCGAGAGTAGACCTAAACCCCCAATTCATTTGAGAGCCTAGTCAAGCCAAGCGCATACCAATTACACCATTGTGCAGCTCCCATGCCACACTGGTGTTCAAAAATATGCAACCTTTCCGGTTGCTGACAGCCGAAGACTGCGCGAAGACAGTCTGTGCGTCTGCTTAAATAGTAGTTGCAAAACCTAATTTGCATAATCTTACACCAAAAAACTCGGCCCAAGCTAGCCCTATGTTGAAGATAGGGTTTCTGAATAGAGAAGCGACTCATACTACAATGCACATACTAGTTTCCTTTTTATGCATTCCTGCTCCAGCAGGAATAAAAACTAACTGTGAAAATACAGCAATTATATCCCCTTCCGTGAGATCAAATGGAATACCGCCAATGTAAATCCAAGCAGAATCAGAATATTTCCTGTGCCAAGATTTATTGACATCACCAGCAATGTTAAGTCGCAATTCTCTGTCATTCAATTTATTCAAGTTTTTAGCATTTCTGAAAACAAGAAAAAAGAGAAGGTTAGTGTTGGGGAAGAAGCGAACATTCCATCATCTACCGTCTCACGAATTTCTTTACTCGTTTTGCAGTTCAAGCAACATACCTAAACGAGTTTCCAACGTCTACATAAAATTTGGCAAAGTTTCTTCTTTTAGAAAGCAGAAAATGTATTTTAATAAATCCTTATGGCATACCATCATCAATAATATACGAGGCAATTTTGAAGAGACAGAATCTAGAAAATTATGGCTTATTTATCAAGACACGACAAGCAGCAAAGGCCGTTTTGACATTTCAACACGTTTATTCATGCCTACTGTAAAATCGCACCAAATTAAGCTAAAAACATTCATCTCACGAAAACGGGGGTACCCAATCGCTAACAAAAACGCCCACCCACGCCAATCGAACTTACGTGATAGGATTCATTTAGGGAAAAGGACGGAAATATCAAGTTCATCAAAGACAAACAGCAATTCAATCCTAAACAATAAAAAATTAGGAAAATATATACTTAAACCATAAACTTGGAAAAAGAAAGACAGAAAATAGAAAACTCCGACCTTCTTAGCATGGTCCAAAATTGTCTGCCGCACGTCTAAAAATTCATTAGCGATATCAACAAATGCAAGTCACCAAAAAACCTAATTACGGAACAGAAAACTTGGATAAATACACCGTATTAGGCAGAAAGTACGGTTGTTCCAGAGTCCTTTATCGGACTTCGGGTTCTGGGTGGGGCAGGTTTCAGTCCGAGTTGGAAAAACTAGTGCCAGTCGAGCTCCAGGGACATGACTATGAGTTCGACCCATTTTACTGTGAGGATCGGGTGGACAGCCCGTTCGAGAAGCCTCCTCCCCAAGTTCCGCCCTCTACATAACCATAATTGCTGGTTGGGCGGGAATCAAAAAATTGCTCAAAACATGTTACCATAAGTTTTCAAAAACATCAACCGGCTTCGCCGGATTTTTAAGGTACTGCCGCCAGTTCAGCTTAAAAACACGTAAATTAAAATTAGTCATGTCTCAGCGATTTTAGCAGTTTGACACAAAAGCGTAAACATTAGCAATAAATAACAAATTAGAAATTTCAAAAACATGCCCTCCGCTCTTTGGAGTACGGCCCTAGTATGCATACGCACTGCATTGAACAGGGTCTAGCAGCGGAAACGGACTTCTAAGTTCTAGCCGAGCACCTGCCTGGATTATCGAGACGGGCGGCTCAGCTTAGTGTCTGAGGCCGGCCGACGACTTTCAAATCGGTCTTCAATTCAACAATCAGAAATTTACAGTTTAGGGCAACTAAGATTAATGAATGAAAATCTGGCTATGCCAAAAAGCAGAAGACACGCCTAATTACATCATACTAAACTACCTAATTCACTGGTAACTTCTCCTACTGTAGCAATATACTAAACGGTCCTTCCAACGGATCCGAAAAATCTAATTTGGCGAAACCACAGAATTGTACAATATGAGGACTCAGAGCATGGTCAAAAACAAATCCATCCCTAAGTTTAGCTCGATTGCTCGTTTTAAGTTTTGAGCAGAGGGAGTACTGAAAAAACCGCGTTTTGTACACCTGAACTTCTCTGAAAGACGGCCAAGAGCAAGTATTTGGACGAGACAGTTCAGAACAGTGCACAAGATGTAGTAGCGCACATAGAAAATTTTGTCGCGGGGGCGGGGCGAACTTCAAAAACTTTGGGGGGGCTCACCCTCGAGATGTTTAAAAGTTGTTGAAAATAAGTTTTCAAAAGCGAAAATAAGCCTAAATTAAGCAAACATTGAGTAATTTAGCGCCGACGGCGCGAAAATTTTACAAAAGGAGCTATTAAAGGTTTAAAACGCTAAAATAAGGGTAAATTAAGCAAAAATAAAGAAAATTTCTGAAAGTTTATGTCCGCGCTGTGTGCGGACAATAGAAATCCTACATTGCGTCTGGTTTCGGGGGAGGGCACCGCCCCCTCCCCACCCCCCTAAATGCGACCCTGACAAGATATGCACGGTTTCTCTGACTGATTTATCAATTTCCACTAGCATTCGACGGGCACTATCCAAGGTGACCCCACTGGAAAGGAATTGTCATTAAAGACTAATTGTAAATTATTTAATTACAGAAAATACGCACAACCCAGTTTAACAGCTTGGAAGCTTCCCTTCTTGGCCATTGTGGAGTTCATACTGCATCACAAAAGTGAAGTATGTATTCCCTTAAAAGCAAGAACTGTGTCAACAAAACAATCTGACAGATAAACTAAACGTTTATTACATAACAACTTGTTGAAACAACCAAAGACAGTCAAACTAGAAAAAACAACAAACACAACACGACACCCTATGATAACAAAAAAGATTAAGACTGAGCAGTCACTGGAGGTTTAAAATCTTTCATATCAAATTCGGCATAGGGACCCTGAGGCCAACCGCCATGTTGCCTGTCCTTAAGGGTCCATCGTCGAGGCTGAATAGCTGCGTTGGCAACCAGGTGGGACCAGTCAGTCCCAATAGGTTCGGTGATTTCAACAGTCAATTCGTCAGGTAGATTATCCGGCTGGATTATATCGCAACTGTTACGAAGCCATTTTTCCACACCGTTCCAGGCAATCATGGTGCCATTATCGGTGCATAAACGTCGAGGAGGACAGTGAGTCTGAAAGCCATAAGACTGGACCAGGTTGGTTAGCTGGCTGCGAAAGTAAGCATTGGATGCTACACCGCCGGAGATCACAAAATGACGCAAAGACTTCTCTCTTGGCACAAGACCTAAAACACCGCATACATATATAATTATTTGTTACAATTAACAGCAACAGCGCAAAAGAACTAAACTAAAAAAAGGTCAAAACCAACTATATAAGTACACGTACGTACGTGCGTGCGTAGGTGAAAGCATAAGCTAGGAATGGCCGAAAAAATTGTCTGTTGATAGGTCGCAACCGTCTCAATCCATTCCAACCGGCGAACATTAGAAAATTAAACGAAATGAAGAGTACAACAAATATCACTCTTTTAGAAAAACATTGTAAACAAAACACAAACAACCCTTGCGCCATGCATTATACATTGTTGAAGGCGGTTCGCATTTTCATTTATAGATTCCTACATCAACACAAACTTGTACTGTCAAGAGACAACTGTCGGTGTAAAATTGACTGATATTAAACTTTAGCAAGAACAATATAAGCATTCAATACAGACCTACCATGTAACTGAAGATACTCAATGCCAATCTGAATTCGCTTCTCCAGATGGCACAAGAATGCATGCTGGATGGAAGCACAAATCCCAGGCAAATCGGGCAGATGATTGCCTCCACGAACGCCAAGCTCACGTTCCATCAATTCAATCTTGGCTACAACGGAACCTTTCATGCTTCCGAAATAAAATCCTGTAACATTATTGTCACTTTGTTTGACTTTCTGAGAAGTGTAAGGAAAATGGTAGGCAGGTTTTTGGCTCGTTAGGTGATGCCCGCTATTGCTGGCAGCCATATGCTCTATAGCTTCGGCACCGGTCAGCGTTTCATATACGCCGCCAAGATGATAAAGCTTAAGACGGCGCCCAATCTAAAATAAGCATTGAATCCTATTTTTCTGAAAAAATAAAAAACAGAAAGATAACAACAATAAGTATACAAACCATGTTTCGAAAACCAATACACATTAAACAATGTGTACTCATTATTCACACACTTTGTCAAGGGCTTCTCCAACAGCGGTGCTGTCCATAGACTGACACAGTATGTGGAACTGATCGTAGTCTTCCACCCAAGTTAAAATAGAATGTCCACCGGATAGTAGAAGGCAGAGAAAAGGAAAGGGCAGGTTGTCAGGGGTCTCAGTAAGCCTTGCAGTGAGGGCATGAGCCTTCATGTGATGGATAGGTATTAGCGGTTTGTGGTATTGTCGGCCGAGATTCAGGGCAGCGCGAGCACCAACTTCCAGAGACCTCAGGATCCCTTTAAACAAGCAATAGCGATTGTCTGATTACATAAAAAAGTCACTGATAGTATTGCAACTGGCACACTGTAGCACCAAACCTTCAAGAATTTGTTACAGGGAAACCTTTTCGAAAAAAACTAGCTAAAATCCACTGCAAACAGACATTATACGTACAAACGAAATGAAATAAACATTAAAAGCTTAGCTGAACTAACCAACCTGGTCTAGTTGTAACAGCTATAGCATCGAGTTGGGACAAAGTTATCCCAGCTTTCTGACAAGCATCAGTGATTGCAACATCGATATTTTGTTCGTGCCATTTCTCGGCTAAGGGCAACAAAATGCCGCCAAAGCGCACATGTTGTTGCTTCTGAGAGCAAATGGACTCGCCAAGTATCTAAAAAAATATAATTCAGTACGGTTTTATAAAGAGATGACAGGGATTGAGAGATGACAATCGAAACGTCACAAGTCCAGGGACAAGCCAAACTCGTTGCAATAACGGCTTCTAGGCTCCAAGAAAGACTGATTTCCCCTTAGGTTCTGCAGTGGTTCCCCCCCAAATTCCTTGCCCCTCGTACTTTTGGGGGGGGGGCTCCCCCAAGGAGCCACCCCTCAAGAAAAAATCCCTAGAATAAGCCCAGGTACGTACGTATAATACGTATAGTACGTACGTACTTAATATATATACTTGTGAGAAAAATCTGGGGAGCCAAAAATCTCTGGGGGGTTTCGGGGAAGGGAGTTAGTTTCGGCTCCCCCTCCCTCTGTAAATACCCTGCAAATTATATATATATATATACAGCAAAAAACAGCCAAATTATTTAATGCGAAGTCCAAAACAGCAAGGCAAACTTCGTGAACTCTATAAAAGCAGAATCGCGAAACAAGTTTTCGCAAGAAGATCGCTTTGTTTTGAGCTCATGCCTGCATGGCTAACAAGGCAATAAGAAATTTGGCATATGAGCTAACCACAGCATCTGATCTAACAATGGAAACTCCAGTGTCGTCACAGCTAGACTCTATACCCATCACACAGACATGCCTCGCTAGAACAGTATGAAGCACCAATGAAACTTGACGAATCTGTCTGGATCCTAACACAAATGATTTTGAAGTAATCTTATGCATCGAGTCTTCATTAATGCAATCTAGATGTTAAAATACATTTCCAAGTCATGATATTAGGGATGAATCGGTGCCCGACAACAACGGTAGCATAGGAGTGGCTGGAGAGGGGGTGCATCGGTTCGGGGGGGGGGAGACAAGATTTACATATTTTTCGCACTTTTGGATCGGAATCAACAAGTCAACTGGAGGGGAAAATCAAAAACGCATTTTTAAATACGTATATATATATAGCGTTGCGTTAGGCTGTCTGGAGACAATACTTAAATTTTTAAGTATATATTGTATAAAATTGCTCGAGGGACTCTGATATTCGTACAGTGAACCCCACGCACTGCCTGTGCTGGGACAACAGAATTTCGGATAAGTCGAGCGCTCTAGCGGTCAAGTCGTCCGATCGATGCCTCCACGTGGAGCAACGTGGGCGGATAGCTTCTGCATTAGCTTAGCTATCTGGCGAAGTAGACGGGCGCAACCCTCTCACCATCAGAGGAGCCGGTGGGGTGCGGTTAGTCTCGGACCGTACCTCTCACAAAATGCCGAGCTGTCTCTTTGGTGGTGAGATTTCTCAGCGGGTAACCGGCGCTATAACCGGTCATGAGACTAGTGGGTGACAAGCCACGAAAAAAGTCCGGCTGCGCAGTGGCGACGTGCGGTCCGATCTAGCCGAGTACCTATCCTTTGGTTAGCGATCATTGAATATGGTATTCCCTCAATCCTGGGTCTCCGCGCCTAGAGGATGAATGGCTGGCGAGGATAGTCCAGTTCTAAGCGGAGTTGATAATCATTGGGTAGCCAAGATGTTCCAGGGCTCCACTTGGCGGTCCCTTATTGTTCCCTGAGATTTTATGCTGTATGGATATCTTTAACTTTTCTACAACTAGTAACTTTGAAGGGTTTACTGAAGAGGATCAAATGCTGACGAAACATCTTATCAACCAGAATTGAAAGATAACTGTTTTCATTGTGGCTTTTTACCGATTTTTAAAAAATTCTTCAGCTTCTGCGGCAGAGCCGCCCAGACCCGTTGCTATAGTGAACACGCTATAGTGAAAACAGTCGTAAACACATTTAAAACGCGAAAAATCAATTTTTAGAAAAAACACACATTTTCTTAGAAAAACACACTTTTTCTCAGAAAAACACTGAAAAGAAAAGGTCCTAATTTGAAAAAACCCTGTCAACAATTGATCGCAAAAATGCTCTAAATTAATTCCTGGGATGAATCTTAATTGCAAAAATTCCTCAACTTCTGGGGTGCTCCGCCCCCCAGACCCCCCGCGTTGGTTCGTCCTCTAAATCTTGGACAATGTAATCTAAACGGTGCACATGGACGTCTGTTTTCATGATGCAAGATTTGACCAACAGTGTGAAAGATGTGTTTAATACTGGGTATTCATTCATAACTTCAATATATATACGTACGTATATATTGTTTAAAATTTACAAATATTGTTTCAAATATTTATTAATTTCTTTAAAACAAATTCAATTTTTGACGCAATGCCCCAATTCCTGACGCAATAAAATTTTTCCTGACGCAGCACTGACGCAAATCGTGAAACGAAAAAATCCTGTTCCCCATGGGTACCTTGGAACGGGTAACTTGGAACAGCAGTATTCCAGACATTGCTCGTTACTGCGTAAAACATACACTGATCATAGGCGTAATCACAGGGAGAACTTTGGTGGGTAAAATCGTTGTAAATTGCTGCGCAAGGTACAACGATTTTACCATGATTTTAAAACGAAATTTTAATGAAATTTTAATATTTTTTAATGGATTTACAATGATTATATCCGCTTTTACCATGCGAGTTTAACGGATATACAATAGTTTTACATAGGTTCTTATATATACGTGTTTACAATAATTTTACCACGTTGTAAAATTGTGGTAAATCTTTTGTAAAATCGATGTAAATGAAATTGGACCAATTTACAATGTTTTTACAACTTCTACAACGAATTTACAACGTCTTTATAACGATTTTACCACATAGTAAATTTGCTGTAAAATCATGGTAAATGTTTAAAACGCTTTTACAACAGTTTTAAAACAAATTTACAACGTGGTAAAGATGTTGTAAATTTGCTAAAGCTGTTTCAGAAGCATTGTAAAAACGTTGTAAAAAATTACAATGATTTTACAGCAAATTTACGGATCAAGTCAACCAGGGGGGGGGAAATCAGAAACGCATTTTTATGCAATAAATTTGATATTTCTGTGCTCAATACGACGAGACGAGTCGATTGGTACCAAAATTTTCCACTTTTAACAATTTTGTTTGGCGACCTTTTTTTTTGATCTTTACGTGTTAAAGGGCCCTAAGCCTAAGCCTTAGCCTCAGCCTAAGGCTCACACTAAGCCTAAGCCTCAGCCTAAGCTTCAGCCATGTGTTAAACATAGGCACTGATATACCCACAAAGTGTAGATTTGATTTTTCAGTGTCTGGGATTTCCCCCCCCCCTGGTTGACTAGTGCCGAGTGGTAAAATCGTTATAATGGCGTTGTAAATTCGTTGTAAAAGTTGTAAAAACATTGTAAATTGGTCCAATTTAATTTATATACAATGATTTTACAACAGATTTACCACAATTTTACAACGTGGTAAAATTATTGTAAATACGTATAAGAATCTATGTAAAACCATTGTAAATCCGTTAAACTCAAATGGTAAAAGCGGATATAATCATTGTAAATCCATTAAAAATATTCAAATTTCATTAAAATTTCGTTGTAAAATCATGGTAAAATCGTTGTACCTTGCGCAGCAATTTACAACGACTTTACCCACCAAAGTTCTTCCTGTGAATTGGAGGGGGGGGTTTGGGGCATAGGTGTGTTAGGGGGGGACCCCTCCCCCCAAATGGAGGGGTCGCCGACCCCCCCCCATAAAAATTTTTTCGTACCCCTCCCCCCAAATCGATTTTTTTCAGACCCCTCCCCCCCAAAAAATTTTCTAACCCCTACCTAAATTTTTTGAAAATTTTAGCTAAAATTTGAAATTTTTCCAAAAAATTAAAAAAATTAGCGAAAAATTGCTAGAATTCGCTTAATTAAGCTAAAAATCGTTAAAAATAGCTGTAAATTGAGAACATTTTTCAATTTTTGAACGAAAAACCGATTTTTCGCCGACCCCCCCCTCGAAAATTTTTCTTACCCCTCCCCCCAAATGGAGGGGTCGCAGACCATAGGTGTACCAGGCTACAGTTTACCCCCTGTGAGACCCCCCCCACGGAGAGCAGTGGCGGATCCAGGGGGGGGGGGGCCCGGGGGCCCCCCCTTTGCGATTTGGGCCCCTCCTTTGACATTCCGGGCCCCCCCTAGAAAATTTTTTCAGCTGTTTATAATGCATATTTCGAGTGAAAATTAAGCATAATTTTAATAAATTCCACAAATTTTTAAAAAATTTCGCCTGCGGCGCACTTATGCTTCCGTGCTGCTTTATTACGTACTTAATTCTGTGACAGAACTTCTGTCTCTTAAAGTATATATCTTCTACTTTGTTTCCTTTCTTGTTTTGTAAGTATATAATTAATTGTACTCAACGCTTTCAGTTTATTTCATGACTATATACCGGCTTATATTTATATATATATTTACAAGTTTTATTTTGCTTTCATAACGTATATATATAAATGGGCAATGCAAGATTGGTAATTGCAGCTTCTAAAAGTGTTCTAGAATAAATCGTGGAAGTGAAAAATTCTCAAAAGCATCCAATTCCCGTTTTGGTTTTCCACTGATCGATTATACAACTCAATAACTCATCTCATCTTAACTAATCTTTTTAAACATTTGAATTGCTGAATTTTCCACGATTTCAAAAAATTCTTCAACTTGTGGCGGGGCTCCGCCCCCCAGACCCCCCGTTTCGCACATTGTCTTTGTTGCCCTTGCAGCTTGTCCTCTTTATTGCCACCATTCCTTGTATATATACTCATACTATTTTATTGCATGTTTTTCACTTCGTAAGTTACTATGCATACACATGTACATCTCCATGTTATTTATTTAATCTTTTCAAAAGTTTGCATGACGGTTTTTTTTCCAATTTCAAAAAATTCTTCAACTTCTGGGGGGCGCTGCCCCCCAGACCCCCCGTGTGCTTCTTGTGTATATAAATTCTACATGCTTTGCTTCACGTGTGCTTCTTGTGTATATAAATTCTACATGCTTTGCTTCACTCACGGGATACAGTTGTTTTCCAATTGGCAAGTGAACTAACCTTTAAAACTAAAAATATTTTGTTCCTGGAAAAAGCAAATTTTTACCACCCCCCCCCCCCAGGAAAAATTTGGTTACCCCCCCCCAGAAAAATTTTTCAGCGGGCCCCCCCCCCCTTTTCAAAATCCTGGATCTGCCACTGACGGAGAGGCCAGACCCCCCACCCCCCATACCCGACCTCGACTACTCCCCCCCCCAAGCCGAGCTCAGACCCCCCTCCCCCCCTTAAATGGGGTCCAAACAAAAGAAAAAATGCTAAATTTTTGCAAAAATTTTTGCAATTTTTCAAAAATTTTCTGAAAAAATTGTCTAGAAACTGTTAATCCCCACCCCCACTTTTTTCGCCAGCCACACCTATGGTTTGGGGGGGGGTAACCCCCCCCAGCCATTTTTCCAAACCCCCCCCCCCAGAAATTTTTGGGGGGGCCCCCAACTGGGGGGGGGACGCGCGTGCACTTAGCAGCCAAGCAAGAGGTACGCGACGGCAAATGCTCGTGTACCTATATAAAATTCCGCGTACTTTCGTGTACCACACTTTATTTTTCGCGTACCTTTCAAAAATACCTGGTACGCAACTGCAACTTTTGGCTGCTAGATTCACAGTGTCACCATCACGTGACTGACTTGTAGCTAGCTCAGGTGTATACCATCGGTTAGGGTTGGGGACATCTCATGGGTGTGGGGGTCAGACTGGTCAGAGGCATAGGTGTAATTGGGGGGGGGGGGGGGGGTAACCCCCCCCCCAGCCAGTTTTACAAACCCCCCCCCAAAAATTTTTGGGGGCCCCCCCCGGGGTTTGTCGCGCCGGAGGCGCGAAAAATTGCCCAAAAATAGGGTATTTTTAGGGCAAATTCTGCAAAATTTTTCAAAAAAGTCCAAATTTTTGGCTTAAAGTGTTTATTTGTGCGAGAAATACACGTTTTTAACGGTTTTATGGACTTTCTGGCTCAATATTGACCTTATTTTAGACTTAGAAACATGTTGGCAATCAAGTTTTCGAGTTTAAAACCCCTGTCTAATGTCAAAATTACTTCAAAGTTGAATGTTTTTTGGCATTAGCAATGGCTGAAAATGCGATTTTTGACATAAAAATAGAAAAATTTTTTTGGGGGAGGTTTGGGGGGGGTCGTGGGGGGGGTTTGGGGGGGTCTAAAAAGGGGGCCCCCCCCAACCCAAATCCCCGTTACACCTATGGTCAGAGGTGGTGGGATGGGAGTCCCCCAACATGTCTGGGTGGGCCTGAAGACCAAAGGTGTGGTAGGGGGGGGGAGGGGGGATGGGGTGGGGGACCCCCCCTCCCCCCAAATGGAGGGGTCACCGACCCGACCCCATAGTTTCCCTGGAACATTGGGTCTCGGGGGAGGGGGGGTAAATCTTGGCCGACCTCCGAAATGTAATGGGGGATACCCCAACCCTCCCCCCCCCCAGAATTCGGACCTCAGAAATTTCGAAAAATGGCCAAAAAATGCAAAATTTTCTGCAATTTAGCCCTTTTTTCATCAAAATAAGGCTTGTTCTTAACGTTTTAGGTGTTTTTGCACCGTTTTAAAGCGATTTTAGGTCAAAATTTTAGAAAAATTTTTCAAAAAATGACCATTTTTCGACCAAATTTAGCTAACTTTTTGGGTCCAAAAATCGTTGGGGGGGGGGTTCGGGGGGGGGTAGCCAAAAGTTGGGGGAGGGTAAGTCAAAAAATCTGGGGGGGGTAAATTTGGTCAAAAATTTTGGGGGGGGATACCCCCCCCCCCCCCCCCCCCCCCAAAGGAAACTATGCCCGACCCCTAAAAATTTTTCCAAACCCTCCCCCCAAATCGGCATTCGGCCGACCCCCCCCCCCTTAAAAATTGCTGATTTCAAAAATCGAATCGAGAGATCGATCCGATCGATCGATCGATCAGTAGAATCGATCATTCAAAATCGATCAAAAATTTTCGCGAAAATTCGTCCCTAGGGTAATTCGGGGGCGCTGGTTCCGAATATGCAGTCGAAATTTCGATCCGAGCTGCCAAAATCGAGTTATTGTCGAATTTTTGGCGAATGATCGATTTTTAAGAAATTTCGACTGCAGATTCGGAATCAGCGCCCACGAATTACCCTAGGGGCGACTTTTCGCGAAAATTGGTGACAAAAATTTTTTGATCGATTTTGATCGATCGATTCTACTGATCGATCGCTCTCTCGATTCGATTTTTGAAATCAGCGATCTCGATTTACCCTAAGGGCAACTTCTCAGCCAAATCGGAGACAAAAAATTTTTTCGAACCACAAGGGGGGACCAAGGCGAAAAAATCACCGCCCCGCCCCCATCTAAATAAGTGCCAAATTTTCAAAACCCCTACCTATATAAATATTTTAAAATTTTTAGCCAAAAATTCTAAATTTTTCAAAAAAGTACCAAAGACAAAGAGTTGCGAAAAATTGCCAAAATTCGCTTAATTACCTGAAAAATCGCTAAAAATTGCTGAAAATTGAGAAAATTTTTCAGTTTTTTAATGAAAAACCGATTTTTTGCCGACCCCCCCCCCTGCGAAATGTTTTCTTGTCCCCCCCCGCCAAATCGAATTTTTCAGACCCCCTCCCCCTTTTTTGCCAGACTCCCCTCCCTACTTTTTTCCAAAC
>JASAND010022164.1:0-66980 GCA_030248195.1 Trissonchulus latispiculum
TAACCCTTTCCCCGATGCACAAGTTGACCGCTGCAGCCAATGGGATATTGTACACCACCGATATCCTCTGCAGTTCAGCTGAATTCAAGAACAACACTCGTCCGTAGTAGCTGGACATGAAACCACCACCAGGATGAATGCTGTATCCCAAATCATACAGAAAGTCATACCCTAGAAAGTCATACCCACAGCGGTGTCCTCCTGACGGAACTTCTTCATGAAGGCACTCAGAACCTCCTCGAAATCCTCCATGTTGTCAATGACCGTCTTTGCTGCTGCCTTCGCTTTGGGGGATTGCCGTTGAACGGCACCCTCCATTTTCCCCAGTTTATCCTCCTCTTGACTCCAGGCGTCCTGTGCTTTGGTCAGTCGAGTCCAGTATGCCTCCAACATATCCGCGTCTACCTTGGACAAATCCAACGGATCAAACCTATTGAACGTCGGAATATCATCCTGACCTTTCGTGGAGGTCCGGTTCGCGGCTTTACGTGGAGTGTGCCAACTCGAGTTCGAAGCACGAGCATCCGGTGAACTGGGTTCCGGATTGCAATCCTTTGATGCAGCCTCCTGAAGAGACAAGCCGTCCTTGACCGTGACAGCTTGTGTTGCCACCGAATTCATGGGTGACTGTTCCGAATCCGATTCCTGACAAACAGACCCATCCTGTGACTGAGCTTTGCCCTTCTTCTTCTTGCCATTTTTGTTGGGCTTCTTGGGCTTTTTCGGCTTTTTCGGTCCCCGAGGTTCCTGAGATTGCCCAGAATCCGGATGTTCCTGAGGTCTCAGGGGAACCTGGTCTTGCCGCTGAGGCAAGTGAAGTCTTCTGGGGAAGACCCCGACCGAATGGCGATCCTGCTTCCGTCCATTATGCAGTACACAAGCCATATGGAAGCACTTAGCTTCAGGATATCCTTCAATGCATTTCCAACGTGGGGTATGCAATTATTTCCAACGTGGGGTATGCAATTCCTCGTCGGACAACGTCCCTATATGCTGATATCGTAACATATTGACATGACCTGAGTGACGAGACTGGCTGACTGGTCGGACCCAATGGTCGACCTGGGATCCTTGTGATCCACGGTTCGGGAATTCGTGACCCCTGTGGTCGGGTGGCCTCCTAATCATGCTAACATGACCGGCCTGCGGTTTTTTGGCGGGGGTCCGCTCCCCCATCATTCGTTTCCCGAATTGCCACCAGTTCGTTGACCAGCATTGCTTCCACCACCACCACCTCTTTTCCTGAACCCACCACCGCCGCGACCTGATGACAGGAAGCGACCCGAACCACGCGTTGCACCACCACCGCCGGACGGGCGTTTCACTTCAAATTGACCAGTGCCATCATCCTTCTGCTTCAGCAAACATCCGAAGAATCTGCTGTTGACCATTCTGAGCCACAGTGGGTCGTCACCTCAGAAGGTGATGTTCTTATTATACACCGGACAATGTGCCCACCTGTGACCAGGTTCCGCACAGTAGGTACAACGATTGGACCTATCCTGACTAGAAGATGCCTTTCCTGAGTTTAGTGTTCGCCTGTTGCTCCACCAGAAAACAGACTTCCTCCGGGTCCAAGTCTTGCATGTTCGGATCTTCCAATATCTCACAGGCTGCGACCACTTCGTCGTCCCAGGATTGTTGACCTGTTGCCATTGCCTGGCCTTGGACGATCGAGTTCCTGATGTCCTGAAGCTCACGTTTGAGTTCGCGTACATACGCTGGACATTCCTGCTGATCAGTGGGCTGAACCCTCTCACCATCACCAACGCTACATATGGTCTCCATTGGCTTTGATTGAGTGTCACCATCCTCGACCGCTTCCAAAATACGCACGGCTCGCATGAAGATATCGTTCGGCCTGCGATGGTACCAATTCTCAGCATCGGCGAACAAACTGGCCACTTTTGCTCGCAATGCCGCCTTGAGTCCTCTAGAGACCCGCTCTACAACCTTAAGCTCCCGATCCTTCAGCTCGGCCGTCGGAAAGGCTTTACAGGCGAGTGACCTCAGCTCGTTGAGATAATCAGGCTAGATTCCGATGCGAGTTGTTTCCGTTCGAAGAATTCCCGAGCATATTTGTCGGCCGATTTGGTGACCGGCTCATAGAGCTGATGGAGAATGGCCACCAATTCCTCGTAGGTTCCCATGGTCTGACCTTCCAAGTCTTGCTTGACCACATCATCAAGCAGATACCACAACAATGGCCGTTTGAGGTCAAGCTCGGCTCCACTTGCCTCCCAAGTTGACTCAAACATCTTCAGCCATGTTGACAATTTGATGGCTCCTTTCCGGCGAACTTGAACTTGGAGATTGACTTGAACCACTTGGTGTAATCATTCAACATCTGCACTTGTTGAGGCGTCATTCTGACCATGTTGACCGACCCACCGGACGATGGTCGTCGCGGCGGGGTGACAGTCGGCCGAACCGGCTGTTCCTGTGATGGCTGATGACTGGTTGATGGTTCCATTGATCCCAAATGATCAGCTGGACTGGTTTCCGGAATTGACAACATCAAGCTCCGACCACCAGCGTGAACCCGATGACCGGCTCGTCCACCGCGAACCGATGGTCGCAAGATATTCGGTCTTCTGGTCACCGGTGATGAGGTTTGTGATGGGGTTGACCAAAGGTCCGGTCGCAATATCTGGTTATTCACGACGGTCGTGTTCAATGTGATCACGACTGCTCCCTCAGGGCGTTGAGCTGGACCCATCTGTCCCCTGGTTGTCGTTTGTGAGGCCCGAGGCACCATAACTTGCTGTTCTATTCCCTGGTTCACTACTACGGGGGTGATGACACCCGCGGAGCTCCGTGATGGACTGGGCTGATGAGACGGTGAAGCCAAAGCCTGAGTCCCAACATCAAATGATGGGTCCCAAGACAGCCTATGCTGTGCTCCCGAATCCGTGGCCCAATTATTCAGTGCCGCCGTTCCAAGTGAGAACTCGTGCTCCAGATTAATTCCAAGGTTCTGGTACACTGAATTGACCAGGTCGTCCAAAGGTGGCAATCCAGGCATCGCCGCAGCTCCCAGGGCCGTCATATCATCATCAGATTCTTGTAGAGCCTGCCCACGGTCCGGGGACGAACCCAAGTCCATGCGCTCCTCAAGACCGATGACGGTCTGGTCCCCGGGATTCGACCAGAACTCTGAGGGAGAGCCCTCTGTTCAAATCCAAGTTCCTTCCAGCTCAGTGTCCTGTTCATTTCGTCACTGAAATTCCGTGTCTGAGTAGCTGGACCATCAGAATGGTTGTCATCCAAAGAAACCAGGCTTGATGCTGCCGTCACAAATGCCGAGTCCGATGACGGACCCACTCCTGATGATTCAAGAAACCAGATAATGTGGTCAGAGAACTGGAAATTGTTGGATCCAGAGTAGGGGCACTGCTTTTCGAGCAGTCCCCGTGCTCCCTCACGCCTTCGCAGATCACGCTGTCGTAGCACTGAACTGGACCGGGGGCGCATCCTCTGCACCGGTTCCCGGTCGTCGAACGACCCAGAATTCTTCTGGAAGCCGTGGAGGGGGCCGAAATAACATACGGTCCAAATGGGAGGTCTCCCACGATGTCCAGTCGGCGGATAGGGTTGGTGACGTAGCGTTCCCGTTCTTTCAAGCGTAAGCTTGCGCGCTTTTGGTCCATATTGAGTTGCACTCTCTTCTTTTTCTAAAAGGTCTTTTTGAAAATGACAATTAGTACAACCCAAAAATATTCTTAGGTACCCCAAAAAATACTAATGTATACGTATATAAACAGTAGTACAAAATACAACAAATTGATATAAATTGTAGCAAAAAGATACTATTTTTGACCTAAAAGAGAAACAATTACCAAAACAAAATCACCAACACAAACAAAAATGATCACAACAAAATTATTTGTTAATTAGGTACGAATTTTGGTAAAAATTCCTATCTCAAATCCAAAAAATAGCCTTAGACTAACTCACCCCAAAAATAAATGCTGTATTAGAGCCTAATGTGGGGGAGGACCAGGTACACTATTTATACACGTATACAAACAGTCAGACCCTAGAGAAAAAAAATTTTCCGATTTTTGACCCTAGGGGGGATTTACCGACCTAAGAAAATTGGAAAAATTCGTGCGCTGAACGCGAAGAACTACGGGGGAAACCCCAACGAAACTAAGACAAAAATAAATAAAAATTTGAAAAATTTTACGAAGGGGTTCAGGCAAGAAATCCCTGAGCTCCTGGCAGCCTAATTACGAGAGACATTTATTACTGTCTGGTCTTCACTCTTTCGTATTTTCATGTTTACGGTAGTAAGCAACCACAGTTACCACCGATTTCATGTTAATTTTTAAATCCTTGACTTTTTAACTTTTTTACTCAAATTCTTTTTGTTAATTCAGCTCAGCCTGAAGGAAAAGGACATTGCCGTAAGGCGGGATCTGCTTGCTCTGTCCGAGTCAATCAAAGATCTGTAACAAATCCAATTTTCCGGAGATCCGGACCTGCCGGATTTGCCCAGTCCAACCACCTGTCTGGTCTTGTTGGACGACGCTCTAAGTCAATCCCTGGTCGGATTCGATTCCATCCCAGAAGGCATAACGTCCCCATTTGGTTCGACAAAATTCTATCCCCTGGATTCCCCATACCCTCGCTTCGACCCCTGCCAAACACATGTCCAAACCGCCCACAGGAAAACTGTGCCAACTGTCGGAGTCATTTGGCGATGCAGACGAAACGTCCAGCGGTGTGTCTAGTTCGACTACTCTGGATCAGGGTCCTCGCTCACGTAATCGAGACTCATATTGTCGACGAAACAGTAGTTGTCGACAGTCCTGTGACAGTACGAACAGTGACGGCTGCTCACCGACGCGCCGTCAAGGCGGTTCGCCAAAAACCCTGCCGAAAACGCCCAGATTCTGTCGTTGACCCGCGTTTTTGTCGGGCGAAAACATAGAAGAAGTTATGGTTTAATTAGACTTCTGTCGTCGTGTAAGCATTGGTTTGGCTGAAAGATGGAATGATTGAAAATTGTAGGTTCACAACTGAGTTTGAACTGGTCACCCTATCTGCGTTTTCCGTGCAGTAACGGACAGGCTGTTTTCTTCAAATTCTAAGAGAACCGGTAAGACGCAACTTATATCTGCGAGAGCTTTTAACAGGAGTTAAACCAGTTATAGGATAAAAGTAAAAGCAGATACCTAATTTTAATTTTGCTTTACTCCACTTTTCTGCAAATAGGTCCTAAGACTGCCCTACCAATTTGCAAAATTGCCAACTTGAAGAAATTAAGATTTAAGAGAATAAAATTCTGTTACGAAATGGTCGCACGAGAATTGCACACATTTAATCTGCACTTGCCGGCCGCAAACACGAAATTTAGGATCCATATGATCCATTATTTTCGTTTTCTCTAATCAAACAAAATTCTCAAGCTTCTGTTCTGTTGCCTGCTGGCAACAGTCAAATTACCTATTGCAGTTTGATACGACAGTATCTGTAGTCCCCTGTAACTAGTTTTATCCGAGCTCTTCAAGGAGTTGGCCGTCCAGAGGGGAAACCATTTGAATGGAGCTGTTAATGCATCGTGATCATTTCTTCTCCGGCAGTACAACGCCGGATCGCGGCCCCTCAGCAAAATTTGTCTGGCGTTACCCTCCTCGCGAAAGCAACAGGGGGTGTGGCAGTGCAGACGATAGTCCAACTGATTCGATGAAAATAACCAAGATAACTTAAGGTGGTGATTCCTTTTGGCCACATATTGTTGGTTGGCGGCTTAAATTAAGATGAAATTTGACGAAACTTTCCGAAATACGTTCTTTTAGCGTTTTAACACCTTCCGAGCAATCCCGATTAAAAAATTTCCGGTCAGGACGATTTTTCCCAATTTCTGAAAGTTTGGCAGAAGCTATACAGTTATGACAATACTCATTCGCAAGTGTCGTTGAGCTTCATATTTTTGCTTTTTAAAGCAACGTTCTAGCTTTTTTCTACCGTGAGATATAGCCGATTTTCTTGTTTTGGCGTCGAAAATTTGTCATTTTTGCAGAAATCAAATAATCCATCATTTCTTGAACTATGCATGCCGTAAAAGCAAACTAAGGGCATCGATCTGAAGGTCTCATAGGGGCAAATTATCCGATGCATGATCGTCTTCCAACAGCCATCACGTAGGCTGCGATCATAAAAATGTAGTTTTTGCAAAAAGACGACTAATTTTTTCCAAAGATTGTGGAGCATTCACACTATGCACTAGTGCTCGGAACGGTTCCACTGGAACCGGTAGAACCGGAACCGGAACCGGAAGGATTTTTGGAACCGGAACCGGAACCGGAACCGGTAGGATTTGGAACCGGACCGGTTCCAGTGTAATTTGTCTCAGATGATTTGAAAAATATAACCAAAAATTCAGTTTTCAGCATGCAAATTTTCAAAATTTCTTTAGCCTTTAAATGTGAACTTTCAGTCAGGAAATTCTGAAAATTTCTCTATCCTTTGAATGTGGTTTCCTAGAAGTTTACTCCAATAAGTAAGAGTATAACTTTTCTTGTACATATGTTGGTAAGTTAAGCAATTACTTTTGAGCTTGTTTTTGGAGTCATCAACTTTGAAGCATTAATATTAATTGTCTACTTCTAGCTAAAAAACCATCTTTACATCAAAATATAGCTTACGATAGTCTTTTTCTAATAGATACCTGGAAACTAACCTTGATGTCTAAAGTTTTTACTGAATATTAGAATTGGTCATATAGATTTCCGCATAATCTCGCAGTGGAGACAACGATAACGAGAACCTGGCCGAAAACTGTCTTCAGATTTGTTTTCAGCAAACTCTGAACCTTCCTGTACTACATATACAACGTTTCAGGAAAATAACAGAAAAAACTTTGGTTTGTTCCTCTTAGACTAATATGTACCCTTTGGAAGCTTAAACTTTTAAAATTTTGCTGCAGATTGGCCAATAATTTGTTGAAATGCATCTGTGCTACATTTCAGCAAAATCGTTTACAAACTGGAAGTTACACAGAGGGATTCCTCCACTTTCCTAATACCGGCAGCCTGCATTGGAGGTAAAATAAAATGTTCAGTAGTGAATGAAACCGATTAATAATTATTGAAATGAATAAATATCTTAATTTCTAGTCCTATAGTCATTTTGTTTAAAATTTTTCAAACGTTTGGAAGTTTCTTTTTCAAAATTCTCAAATGGTGAAAAGTTGGAAAGGATTGCGAAAGGAAATTTTATTATTTTAACACTTTTCACGCATGTATGCAGAGTCACTTTTAGCTCTCCCAGTTTTAACTCTTTTAATTCTTTTAGCGAATGCACAGAGTTAATTTTAACTCTGCCAACTTAAACTCTTTTAACGTTTATTTTTAACCCTGCAGAGTTAAGATTTAAAAACAGGAAGAGCAAAATTTAACAATGCGCATTCATGGAAAGGGTTAAAAACTTCCTCTCATCTATTCTACTCTTCCCATTTGCGAAAAGGACCTTAGTACACAGTAGAGTCGCAAACGTGGTCATTTTTACTGGAGTCAGGGCACCAAAATGAAAACTAACATTTTTAAAAGCATTGAGCTATTTCTAAAGGTTAAGTTAGTATAAGCCAGAACGGTTGCCAGTTTAATGAAATTAGTCTATTCAAAATGAAGTACAAGACAATTTTGGTTTATTTAAACTTGTTCTATTGCACATTTTACCACCTCAAATTTGCTATTTGCCAACATCAATTAGATATTAGAATAAAGTTTATTGCGAAAACTGGAGATTTCACCGAAAACTAATTCTGCAGTTTTGAGACTGCATGTAAAGATCGAAGGTTTAGGATTGAATAGTGTACCAGAAATTTCACAAGTCGCATATAATGAGGTGAATCGTGAATGTACTCGGTGTAAGCCTTAAATTATATGTAGATTTTTTCCAACTCCAAACATCGACAAAATTATATATAGGGTTTCAAAAACACGGCATAGATAAATAGACACCACCACCTTAAAATTAGTTTTGATGTTATTTACATTTATGATTTGTGCTGTGTAGCGCATTTATTTTTCGAAAGCAGATTATATAAGCTTTTCAATGAATTCAAGCTTAATATACTAGTCTTAACCTTATGTCTGTCTTATTAAAGAAACACTTGTTCACTTTTTCGAAATTTTCAAGGTTTTCGCTTTTTAAAGCTAACAATATCCCGCCAATTGCGAAAAATTGGATTCCAGGTATCTGTACTTGCTAAACCTGCCACTGCTTTAATGTAAAAAGCATGAATACTTTGAACCCGCAAGATAGATGATTGCGAGAAATTAACAAAATTCTTGGTCAATTGTCAAACAAAATAAATATGAGAACCAGCTAATTAGTGAATGTGGCATGCCGTGAATGCTTATATACTATACGGTTGAACAAAATATTACCATGGTACACAGGAATGAGTTTCGGATTCAAACGTTTTACATATTCATTACAGTCTTAACTTTACACTTTACACATTAAGGAATGAGTTTCGGATTCAAACCTTTTACATATTCATTACACTTTTTGACACATTTTAACACTATTAAACACAGGAGTAAAAATTAATTACTTTTTACACGTAAATTAATAACATTAAGCATATAACAAAGTTGGGTCATAATGTTTTGTTTGGAGAAATTTCCACATTTTTCTCCCAAAATTCCCGAAAGGTCTCTAAAAATTCCCCCCTTATGTAATTATTGTAATTTTTATGTTCTGTCTGCAAAGACAGATCATGCACGTCAGCAGACGCTGACAAAAACTGGTTTATTCCAGTTTGTCTCTTTTTCAATGCTGACTCAGACTTGTTATTGTCAGTTGGGGGTTTTGTCAAGTCACAGAGAGGTCGGTTCTTGAGATTGGGGCCCCACCCTGTTAGCCACCTACACCTGAAAGCGTAAGTATTTATTTCGCCTTTTTCCTTTTAAAATCCTTTTTAACTTAATCCCTAATCCCTTCTTTTGCTTTAACCCCTTTTTACTTACCTTTCAATTCACTCCTAACTCTCCCCCTTTCCTTGTCCCACCTAATTAGCGGGGTTGCCCCCGTTCCCTCCCCTGGGTCTAACTTCTTTAGCTAATTCCCCTCCCCCAATTTTGTTGTACTGTTCCTTTGCCCGAATTGTTGCTGGTCCCCCCTTCCCTTTGTTTGTGTTCCCTCTTTGTGCCCTTTCCCTGTTGTTGTGCGGGTACCCCGCTGTACCTTGCCTGTCTTGTCCGGATATCGCCGGACGGACTTTCTTGTCTTATCCTTGTCCTGTGCCGCCTCAGTAAACTCGCCAGTTGTCTGTGATTTATTTTATTTAATTAATTTCACTAAACTCTAATTAGTTTGACCCCTTTTCTTAGCCAGGTAGAGCTCTGGGAATAGCCCGGAGCTGACTTATAACTGAGCTTACCTTTGTGTGCGTGTTCCCCAATTTTGTTAGGCGCCCCGTTGGCGTCCCCCAAAAATTACCCATTACCCCCTTGGCGAGGCAAGTCGGTGGTAGAGAGCCGCCTGGACTAAATATCTCCACCCGCAGTCACAGGTCAGCGTTCTTGCGCACAGTTCCCGCTTGTAAAATTTGGGGCGTGAGCTCAGTGGTTAAAATCCCTAGCTCCCCCATATTTTACAATTTAATGCAAAGGTTTTTGTGAAAAACACAGTATTCTGATACCATCATTTATTGCACACTTTTATAAGCAACTGAAGTTACAGTAACTGAGATTGCAGAAGAATTAGCGCCGATTTTAACATGTCAATAGTTGTGATAGACAAGCTACTTCATTAGTAAATTGCTTTGCCGCATCTTGGTCCGCAGTGATTAATAAATTTTTGCAACAAACTTTCTAAAGATAGAGTCTTGGCAAAATTTTCAACAATATTTCGCATACAATATTTCGCATGGTTGCATGAGGGAATACTATGTATTAGTGCTCGGACCGGTTCGGATTTCGGTTCCACTTGAGATTTTTATGAAACGCTTATAATTCAAGATTTCTTAATTTTTTATATTCCTAAACTCACTGGATCAAAACATTATGACCCAACGTTGTTATATGCTTAAGGTTATTAATTTACATGTAAAAAATTAATGTTTTACTCCTGTTATTAGTAATAGTGTTAAAATGTGTCAAAAAGTGTAATGAACATAGGTTAACGCGGGGGGGGTCTGGGGGGGTCCATGCCCCCCCCCAACCCGGACAAGGTACAGGCCCTACCGCCGTCGGGGACAAGGGGTAACGAAAAAATGGCCAAGGGGTAGGCAAAAATAGCCGGAAAAAATTAGTTTTTACACTAAAATTTCAAAAAAT
Source organism: Trissonchulus latispiculum (assembly GCA_030248195.1). NCBI lineage: Eukaryota > Metazoa > Nematoda > Enoplea > Enoplida > Ironidae > Trissonchulus > Trissonchulus latispiculum. The sequence continues at coordinate 10,296 of JASAND010022164.1, forward strand.
TTCCGGCTTCGCCGGAATTTTTTAACAGATTTTTTAAATTTTTTAGGAAAATCAGACAAAATTTTGAAATTTCTCCAAAAAATTGAAGATTTCTTGCAAATTTTGATAAAAAATTGCAAATTTTAATAAAATTAGCGTTAATTTTTCGAAAAATTTTATAATTTTATTTTTGAGGTACAAGCCCCGCTAAAAATCTTTGTTCAAGGTACAAGCCCCCTCAAAAGTTTCTAGGGACAAGCCCCCCCCAAGACCCGACCCTATGTTAATGTATGGTAATGAATATGGAAAAAGTTTCAATCCTCAACTCATTCTTGTGTACCATAACCATGGTAATATTTTGTTTAACCGTATAGGATTTAGGCATTCACGGCATGCCACAGGCACTACCTAGCTGGTTATCTTATTTATTTTGTTTCAAGAATTTTGTTAGTTGCTCGCAATCCTCTTTCTTGCGGGTTCAACGTATTCATGTTTTTTGCATTAAAACGGTAGATTTAGTAAGATATATGACAGATACCTGGAATCCGATTTTTTACGATTGGCGGGATATTGTAGCTGTAAAAAGCCGAAAAATGTAAAAATTTCAAAAAGGTGAACAAGTGTTTTTTCTATATTTCTCCTATCGGGTCGAGACATAAAGTTAGACTTGTAATTGAGCTTGAATTCATTAAAAAGATATTATAATCTGCATTCGCAAAGTAAATGCACTGCACAGCACAAATCATAAAATGTAAATAACATCAAAATTAATTTTAAGGCGGTGGTGTCTATTTGTCTATGCCGTGTTTTTGAAACACTATATATAATTTTGTCAAGTGTGGAGTTGGAAAAAGATTTACAATTTAGTGCTTTACAACGCGTACATACACAATTCACCTCATTATATGCAACTAGCGAAATTTGTGATACACTATTCAATCATAATAAACCTTCGATCTTTACACGCATTTTCAAAACTACAGAATTTGTTTTTGGTGAAATCTCCAGTTTTAGCAATAAACTTTATCTAATTGGTGTTGGCGAATGGCAAATTTGAGGTGGTAAAATGTGCAATAGAACTAGATTAAATAAACCAATATTGTCTTGAACTTCATTTTGAATAAACTAATTTCATTACACAGGCAAGCGTTCTGGCTTGTATATTTATAGAACCGTTAGAAATAGCTCAATACTTTTAAAAAATGTTAGTTTCATTTTGGTGCCCTGATTCCAGTAAAAATGACCAATTTTGTGACTCTACTGTCTAAAGGGCCTTTTCGCGAATGGGTAGAATAGACGAGAGGAATATTTTAACCCTTTCCATGAATGCGCAGTGCAGTGTTAAATTTAAATCTGTCTGCTTTTAACTCTTTTAACTCTGCAGGGTTAAAAATCAAAGTTAAAAGGGTTAAAACTGGCAGAGTTAAAATTAACTCTCTGCATACGTGAAAAGTGTTAAAATAATGAAATTTCCTTTCGCAATCCTTTTCAACTTTTCTCCATTTGAGAATTTTGAAAAAGAAACTTCCAAACGTTTGGAATATTTTATACAAAATGACTATAGGTCTAGAAATGAAGATATTTATTCATTTCATTAATTATTAATAATTGGTTTCATTCGTTAATGAACATTTATTTTCATCTTCAATGCAGCGGCTGCCGGTATTAGGAAAGTGGACGAATCCCTCTATGTAACTTCCAGTTTGTAAACGATTTTGCTGAAATTTAGCACAGATGCATTTCAACTAATTATTGACCAATCTGCAGCAAAATTTTAAAATTTAGATTTCCTAGGGGTAAACAACACTTGGTAAAACAACAGTCCAAGAGGATAAAACCAAAGTTTTTGCTGCGATTTTCCTGAAACGTTGCATGTACAGGAAGTTTCAGAGTTTGCTTTTTCGGACAGAGTTTTTCGGCCAGGTTCTCGTTGTCGTTGTCTCCATTACGAGATTACAAATTTAGCCTTCCAAATTGCGAGATCTATGGAGGCTTCTCAAAATTGTAAGCCTGGTTTAATGCGCATTTTGCTTGATACAGCATGCGCTTTCTTATGCACTTATTACTGTATCTACACAAGCGTACAGACGTGTTAAACAGTTAAGCTAAAGTTTGGCTGCTGCTAGTAAAAAGTTGCTAAAAATTGCAGCTGAAACAAATTATACGCTTTTAAAATGCACATATTTTCAAATACTTTTGGGAACACTCCTATGTGCACCCATTCCAATATTCAGTGAAAACTTTAGAAATCAAGGTTAGTCTCTAGGTATCTATATATTAGAAAAAGAATATCGTAAGCTATTTTGATGTAAAGATGGTTTTTTAACTAATGACTCCAAAAAGGAATCATCAGCTCAAAAGTAATTGCGTAACTTATCAACATCGAAAAAAGCTATACTCTTATACTTGTTGGAGAATGTTACCGGAAGTTTCGGTAAACTTCCAGGAAACCACATTCAAAAGCTAGAGAAGTTTTCAAAGTTCATATTTAAAGGCTAGAGAAATTTTGAAAATTTGCAGGCTGAATACTGAATTTTTGGTTATATTTTTCAAATCATCTGAGACAAATTACACTGGTTCCGGTTCCGGTCCGGTTCCAAATGCTGCCGGTTTTGGTTCCGGTTCCTGTTCTAAAAATACTTCCGGTTCCGGTTCTACCGGTTTCAGTGGAACCGTCCCGAGCACTACTATGTATATATTATAGATAGTTTACTTTAAACCTGTCGGCAGTTTCCTGTTTTTTCATTGCAGCTGTTTATAATGCTGTGGCACCGGGTTTAGGAGTTCTGATGGCGGTTTGGATCTAGCGGCCAAAATTTTGCAATTTACACCATGTCTGTGAAATAATACGTTATTCAAAATTTTCAAAATTTACAGCTTTACACGGTGACTATCACCATTAATACCATCATTTACTATGTTAGCATCTATGAATTCGTCTCCGTGGCGGAGTTGTATTGCAACTGAAAGTAACAACATTGGTTGCATCTATAAAACAAAAGCTTTGTGGGAGAACAATTATTTAGGGGAGAACCAAATATTTCACGACACCAGCTCATCAAAGTGTTTGTATTATTACGTAGACATAACATTATCATTTTAAAACATTTTAGTACAACGCATATACTATGGAAGCCTGTGCAATAATAACACGTCCAAGGTAGTATTGGGTCGGTACAGCTGGCGGACCCGACAGCCAGCTGATCTCTGAACGTTAATATTATAATCTTATTAGCCACAAAGAACAAATTATATAAATATTTTAGCAATCTTTGAAAGTTTTCTTCTGGCGACAGGTCTATTCTTGAGTATCCAGGATAAAAAAGCTACCACATCATATTCCTTGAAACTACCAGCTTTAACGTTTTACTAAAGAAGTGGTATACAGCATCAACTGTAGGATTTGGTCTTAGTTATAAGGATCCGCTTAAAAGGTCTCGCAGAAAGTTTTCTATGTTATAGTAATTAACATCTTCAACCCAAGACTTAAAACTATTCTAATCTGCTGTTACAGGTTCTTTTTTGCAATAAACTATCGCTTGTTCGGTTTAAACTGGAAAGTGTTTTTATCTCCAGCAATAACAACGGAAGTTTTAAAAATAGCTATGTTTGCAAACAATCAGTGGTTGCATTTCGTCTTTAAAATTTTGGCGCAAACAACACATTCCAGTTCCCCTAACTACTCTCAAAACAACTGAAATTAGACATTATACTTTGGATGTAGGTTCGAAATCTGGAAATAAGCGGGATTTCCCAGCTCACTCCAAGCAACCCAGGCAGTTTTTATGCTGATACTAGTTGTTTGTGGCAAAGTTGGTGTTGGATTAATTCAGTTAGAGTTGGACTAAACTGGAATTTATTCCCAGCCCAGTTGGTATAAAAGCAGCGCTGTGCTTTGTGTTTTCCAAGGTCTAACCTTAGCTCTACAACTAACAGCATCTCTTTCATCGCAAACCAAGGTAAGCTTAATAGATATTGACTAGATCCATTAATTAAATGAGAAAGAAGAAGAAAGCCTTAAATGTTTTAATTAATGGCTGCAGGATTTTGTGAACAGTGAATAAAGACGTATTAACGTGCAAGACAAATTTATGGCCCTCTGACAGTTTCGCGTTTGCATTGTAGTAGCAGCCTCTAGAGTGCAGAGCCTACTTGGAAACAAGCATAAAATGTCTGTGATTTTGTAGAACTTTCCGAGGCTCGAGTTAGAGTTTGCCTTTTCCCCCTCGGCTTGTTTAAAGATAGACTATGCAGGAGCATACCCCCAATTGAGAAAAGGAGGGAGCCAACCCAAAGGGGAGGTAGTCCGAACGAAAATATTTTTCGAAGAATGGCCACGTTTGGAGCACAAATATATGACTTTTATTTTTGATTCCAGAAATTGACCACTACCACAATCTCTCTCAAATCAGCTCTCACCACTATGTTTCTTTTCTTTTCTTTCGAATCAGGCCGCGGTCGATCTAATTTATACACATCGGCCTAACACGCCTATTCCCTTCTCTTTGGGCCACTAAGGCGGAATCGAACCAAGCTAAATCTGATTTCAAATCCAAACTAAGCTTTAGAATATACATTTGTCAGAAAACTGAAATTACAGGAAGGTACAAAGTACATGCTCATTTTTAAATAATATTTATGTCGTCCAGCAAATTTGCAGTTTATAGGTTCTCCCGTTACAGTAACAATATTCTGTTTGTTTCAGTCTATACCAGTTGCTTGAACCATGTCTAGCCGCCAGGGTAAGAAGGACCTTTTTGTCGAATCATGTGATTTCGTGTCGACACTATGCAGGCATAGACCTGTGCATAATTTTTGCAAAACCTAACCGATTTATTTAACAAGGTTGTTCGGAGCAAGTTTTCCGAATATCTAACCTATTTTCGAAACTGCAGTCTAGCTTCCATTTGGCATCTCACTCTTGGTTTCGCAAAATTGTACTTTTATCGAAATAAAGTGGCATTTGTTAAAGAAATTTACTCCTTCTGGATTTAATTTTCAGGACAGCTTTCCCAGCAGGCTCAGCAAGGTCTTTCATCTTCGCAGCAGCAGCAAGAAAGACAGCAACAGCAGCAGCAGCAGCAGCGCGGTCAGCAGCAGCAGGAGGGTCAGAGAGGGTTCAGAGGTCAACAGCAGCAGGCTGGATCCGGGCAACAAGGACAACAGGTCTGCTAAACCTATCTGATATTTCCAAAAATGGTTAATCTCAAAAGCCAACCTACACCGCCGGTTAACCACCCAAAAATGTGATTCTAGTCTGTGGCATCACAAAAATTGACAAGATTTTATCTCCTTGTTCCAACTTCATACAATTTGAATCACAGCTTTTCAATATCTTAGATTTCAATGAGCTTAGAGCATTATGCGACGGAACGTATTTTATTGGTTGTCTGAAAATGAAGCTAACATGCAAACCATGTTAAAATTTTTCGCTTCAAAGTGAAATGTGCACAGGTGATTGAAAAAGTGTCGATTCGCCAAAGGCTCTTCAAATACGCCAGAGGAAGCTTGCAAATTTTTGACACAAGTCCTAATGTATATTCTTTCAAACTGACTCTCCTAAAATAGATACTAGCACAGCACTCTTAAAATTTATACCCCGAGTATAATCTTTGATAATAAAACAAGCGCAATGAGTAACGAAACGGGTTGAAGTATATTATTATGATTTGCGTATGAATTTACTAAAACGAAAAAATTGCTTAAAGCCTAGGTTTGCCAACACTCGAACGATAGGCGGGTTTCAGGCATTATCTGCTTATATGCTTCACCTAACCTGAACCTTTGACGCAAAAGAAACAATCTGAAGTCTGTTAGTCATATAGATCAAAATTAAACAAAATATGATTAGCACTTATAATTTGTTTACAGTTTTACAGGCATTTACAGTTTTCTTTATTTTTGTGTGTTTAGTTTTAATTTTAGTTGTAACTTGTTAATCTGCTTCTGTTTCAGGCGTCGTCACAACAGCAGCGTCAGGCCCAAGGTGAGTTCAAACAAACGGAATATTGCTTGCTAGTTAGCTTCAATGTTTACTATTGTGTGTAAATCTAGGATTTAATCAATTAGGTTGTCGGTGAGCCTTAAAGTTTCTTTACTAACATTACCTCTGAAGATTTTACTGGGCTTGAAAAAATAGCGATTAAACTCTGTTTGAGACTTCCCACCACCCTACAGCGCCACATTTAGTATCAGGATTCGATCGTCCCATAAGCTACTTGTTCCACTGGTTTAATTTTTATTCGAGGAGAAAATCAGAAATAATACACATTTCTAACCTGTAGTTCCTTTTTAGTAATATGATTCATAATCCAGATTAAAAAAAAGCATGCTAAAATTGAAACATTTCAAAAATCAGGTATTTTGTTCCGATGTAAACGCCTAGTGTACATAAATGTATTTTTGTTTTAGCCGGCTCGGCCAAAGGTGGACAGCAGCAACAGCAACGGCGTTGATCAGCGGAATCGGTATCAAAAGGATGCAGGAGAAGAAATGAACAGCATGGTGGTGGAGAATGGATTTTTGGTCGGATGGTTTTTGTGCAATGTGCCTGTTTTGTAGTCACCACTACATTTTGTTTTCTGTTGTAAAGTTTGTACACATTTCTATTACCTCAAAAATAAACTAAAACATAGTCGTTTTGTAGTAAGCGTTTAGGGAAGCAGAGACCTTTAGTCAGAGTCGCTGGCCCATCCCGTTTAGTACAGATTGAGCAGGGCCGAGAGTCGGTCCGATCTGAATTGGCTATGGCCTGTCAATATCTTCTTCATATACTAAAAAAATTAACAGAAAAGCAGAAATGCATTAAACGCCAAAATGAAATTATCTGTAAAGTTGGAAGTGTACGAACAACCAGACTTTACGAGTGGGAAACTGTGCACAAGGAAAACGTCGGACCTGGAGGAGATGTAGTTCCAGTCGACCTAACTAACCTCGCCAAATTTCCTAAGTGAAACCTACCGAACGGAGTTGAACCGCCGATGAAGAGCAAAGACTCAGAATATTAAGAACCTACCCCAAATTTGCTGAAATATACACACTTAAAAGTCTATCTACCTACCCAATAAATCTTAGAAAAGCCTTACCTACCGAATATACAAGCTAATACAAAAACCTAACTAAAAGAGAGACACCCTAAAATGGCCCAAAAATGAGAACACATTTACTGTAAAATATATGCTGGACAAAGGGGCGAACCCCGAAAATGCGTACAAAATTTTTGGACAGACTACAATGTAGACAACAACCTAACTAAATAATAGAACAAGAACAGAGAATAAACTACAAAGATACAGTAATTTTTACCAAACAAGAGAACTACAATGAGTAAGCTACAACTAATTAACCTAACAAAAGGATCCTAAACTGTTGAAATAATTTTAAGAAAGCTTCATAGAAAATATTAAATAGAAATTATTCAAGGAGAAAAGTTTCATGATAAAAAGTAGATAATTATAAAAGAACAATACAGAATACTAATAAAGGAGTAGCTCAACAGGGTCGCCCTGGAGCATACGAAATGTCTAAAGTGGTACCCACTTTAGACCAGTAATGTAGAAATAAAAAGCACAGCTAATATATAGGGCACGGGGAGGCTGAATCAAAACACACGACTGCACTCTAAGAAAGATATACACAAGACTGAATGAATTTTAAGATGTCTATAAAGGACCAGTTTTAGACGTGTGTTGGCGGAACGGGATTGGTTGAATTTGGAGACCCCTTAGCGGAGCCGTATATGCGCTTCCAACAAGACAGAACAAACAGCGCCACCTATTGACTAGGCTGGCTGACACACATATACGTAATTTACACATAAGCACGTTAAAACTCTCAAAATAAAGACTCTCACATGAATTTCACACGATAATTTCAAACTTATTTCAAAACACACTTTCAACATAATTTATACACCTTACAATTCACTCATAAAAATACTATTTCTAACATAATTTCAAAAACACACACATAATAATATTTTTGGAGGACCGACGTCACGCCGCCTCATTACAACTCCCCAGGGCTTACCGCCCGAGCTCCTGCGAGGGACAACATAACCAAAAAGTAGTTGAAAATTTAAACTCCGAAAATTTTTGACGAATTTTTGGTAAATGGGTCTCACAACGTACGTAAGACAAAACCGAATTATATTACATGACAAGTTATAAAAACAAAGAAACTAGCTAAACATGACTAAATACTGTACCAAGGTTAGGGCTGACTTGGCTTCAGCGGACTAGTGACGACCAGCTAGAAAAATGCGCTTGGGAACTGCCATTATATTGCCACTGGGACGGTGCGCAATTCGTAATTTAACCATAAGCACGTTAAAACTCTCAACATAAAGACTCTCACATGAATTTCACACGATAATTTCAAACTTATTTCAAAACACACTTTCAACATAATTTATACACCTTACAATTCACTCATAAAAATACTATTTCTAACATAATTTCAAAAACACACACACATAATAATATTTTTAGAGGACCGACGTCACGCTGCCTCATTACATATTTATTAAACGTTGAACGGGGAGGGGGAGTGAATTTTGGCCTGGCTGCAGTGCATTTCATCAGCCTGTTAAAAGACGTCGGGAGTTTCCAACTACTTTAGAGAGTGTAATTTTAAGCGCTGCAGTGGAGGACTGTTTTCTTGGATTTAGCTCATCACGTCTTAACGGTCAAGAAATTCGGCCAAGTACATGGAAACAAGAAATTTTACACCATTGCATTGAGATGTCTACCTATGATCGAAACGTTTTAGCCCAAACAGAGAATAACGTCCCTCCGCTAAAGTGCGAATTTCCACTCTGCCAAATCTAGAATCCCTCGAGTAGGTGATTGAGAATTCGATGATTAAAACAAAGTAATAGCTGATTTGCCAAAATAGTTTTTCGGGCAAATCCCTAGCTTAACGCAACAAACTCCAGCTAAAAGGCATTGAAAAAATGTGCAATAAGACTGTGTATCGATTGAGTACATGGACCAAAATTGTCTAAGATTTGGCAGTAATTTAAAAAACTGATTTCCTCGAAAATGACCATTTTTTGACCCTCAAATTGTTTTTACTTATACTGACTTCACCACTTGTAGCGAACAGGAGACAGGTGAACAACTTTGTGCTAACTAACACTTACACAGCTTATACTACGGAAGACACAATGTGTAATGAAGTGAGCAAGATCCAAGACACAATCTGCTCTAAATTTTAATCTCTCGATTACACGGAAGGTCAGCACGTCTGCTCGCAATGAAACAGAGTTAAGCACCAGATCTCTGAAAGGTGGTGTTCCAGAATCAGAGATTCTCTGCAGCCGACCTGGACCGGGGTCTTTGGTGGTGAGTTCGTTTGTGGCTCCTGATTTCCAAATGAACAGCAAGCGGGGTCAGCACTTGCTTCTGATCAACAGCACTGGACTTAGATGACTACAGCAGTTGCTTCTCTTACTTCAAGATTACCAGGTAAACTTACTTCTGCTGATTCCGTCCTGGATTTCTGTGATTAGTGGCTAAACGGTAAACGCACCGTATTCAAAGGCAAACGCGCCTCTACTGGTTTGTAGTCGGTAAACGCACCGAATTCGAAGGCAAACGCGCCTTTATTCGTTTGTTATAAGACTCAGTAACTAACACACACAGATAATTTAATGAAATCAGTACAAGGGTAATTGTTTCAATTTGCGCTTTCAGAGTGTAAGCTACTACAATACAGACAATGCAGATATGGATAATACAGAGTACAGTGCAAAACTACTGTACCAGAGTTGCCAGATGCCCTTTGGGTTATTATTAATATTATTCCAATTTGGAATACTATTACAGACTTTGATTAGATTATAGGGACAAGGTCGATACTCTTAACGCCTTTTACACCGTTCTACTCTATCAACTCTTCCTACAGATTACTCAACTCAAGTTCCGCATATGCTATGTGCTACCTTATATGCTTGTGCTTTGTTACTCTTTATAGGTCCCCTTACAATAGGACTGTCAAACTAGTATCACAATAAACTAATTTACTAAGGATTAACCTAGGGTCGGTCTTTGGGTGAGACCCCGAAAGTCGGCCACGGTCGCGTGGCGAAGCAGCTGGTCCGTTGGAGGCGAAATTACTGAGAAAAAGGAATTTTGGCCCTCCAACTGACCCCTTTTTGATGAATTTCCCAAGTTGAATTTTGGGGAAACTTTCTATACTTTTTGGTTAACATGTAAAGGTAACCAAAGGGGAAATTTCCTGCTTGAAAATTAATTTTCATGGATCGAAAAACAAAATAGTACGAAATATAGGCCTCTCGGCGCCCGTTATGAAAAACTAAATATTAAGTGCCAATTTGGCTACATTATTTAATAAATTTTATATTTTTTATTTTCAAGCGCTTCCTTGTTTCCAAGCCCCTTTCTTTCCTCTTGGGCTTGACCTTTCGGCCGAAAACAAGGGACGCCGCTCGTTAATCCTAGCAATAATTGCTCTCCCTTGCTGGAATTTTTATGTTTCCAGCAAGCGAATCAAGAGGGCAATTGTTGCCCAAAAATGTGCATACAAAGAACTACGTAATTTTTAACTAAATATTATTATTCTACGTGCGAAACTATCTGAGGCTAACTGATTTTTATTTTATTTTATATATTTGGGAGGGAGTTAAGCCCCCTCCGAACCTATTACTACACCCAAGGTGTATACTAACTCTCTTCTCTGCGAGGCAAATCTTTGTTGGGAGAGGGCCAACAGAGGCCCAGAGAATGAATGGAAAGGTGAATGGGCGTAGCAACACGTGACTATTGCGTCTTGTTGCAAAGGTCGCAAAAGGCCAATATGATGAAATTAAAACGTAATCATTCAAAACTGTTTTGGCCTATAACTTTCGCAATATTGGGAGTTAAAAGTCCAGGTTTGGATTTTCGGAACCAGAAAACAATTTCCTTTCAGATGAGCTTAACTTATATTTTCACCAAAAATCTCAAAAATTACTTAATTACTACCTAATTAGTGCAAAGTAAGCCTAACTAACACATATGAACACCAATTATTATTATCTTATGTGACTGACGAATGAATGATGACCTTTCATTAAACCATCTTCCAATATTTGTACTTATTGGCAATATAAAATGTTTTAGAACTGAGTTCTCTTGTCAAATTACTAGTTATTTTGCAATACCTTTCTTTGGATCTATTTTTTCAATAATTTTAAACTGTTTTAATTGAATTTAGATGTACTTTTTGACAACGGGAGGCCTTATTCATGGCCTGGGAAGGGTAACGACCCCTCCATTATTAGTTGGCAAACCTAATTAACCCTTATTAAGCCGTATTCCGCTGTAGTTATATTCCATTTTACGTCATTCGAGTGGGTTATAGTGCTACTTCTAACCCTATTTCCTAACCACACTAGAACCTATGTCCCTATTCGTGAATTTCTGAGTGTTTTGAACCGACTGGCAACTCTGATACTAGCATAATTACCAATAAACACAATAATTGCTTGAACGTTCATATACAACATTCTAGGTTCTGAGCAACAGATTTTCGCAAAATATCGCAATAAACATTTCCACTTCAGATCACAATCCAGGATTTAATGAATTTTCTTAACTTTTCGAGTTTTAATTCATCCGTAACATTACAAATGTCGGATCTTTTCTTCAATATCCCCCCCAGCCCAGAAATAGTTAACGGCTCAACCGATTTTGTTCAAATTTGGAGGGTAGAGTGCCCGATGCTTCCTGAATACAAAAATGTAAAAAATTTCAAAATTTTAAAATTTTTAAAAATTTTAAAATTTTTAAAAATTTCAATTTTTCAATTTTTTTCGGATAGAATAGAACACGCTGAACATTTTTCATCATTGCACCAACATCTGAAACCGTGTTCTGCGTTCGGTACAGACGTTCAAAATCTGGAGATCAAAGGTAAATGCCGCCGTTATAGTTGACCAATAAAAGGTCGGCATTTACCTTTGATCTCCAGATTTTGAACGTCTGTACCGAACGCAGAACACGGTTTCAGATGTTGGTGCAATGATGAAAAATGTTCAGCGTGTTCTATTCTATCCGAAAAAAATTGAAAAATTGAAATTTTTAAAAATTTTAAAATTTTTAAAAATTTTAAAATTTTGAAATTTTTTACATTTTTGTATTCAGGAAGCATCGGGCACTCTACCCTCGAAATTTGAACAAAATCGGTTGAGCCGTTAACTATTTCTGGGCTGGGGGGGATATTGAAGAAAAGATCCCAAATGTCTAGGTTTTTAAAATATTTCTAGTTTTCGTGTAAGTCTTTTTTCCTACATTTCCTTAAATTTGCTCCCCGATTTAACGAAAGTCAGCTTGCTAACGATGAAACTCTCTTGAAATCGGATCATAGCGCATCGGTCTTTGACTGAGCCTTTGTGGATAACTCACAGTAGGAGGCGAACACACATTCTGTTGTCCCACGGGTATGAACGCGCAGTCACCATTAGAGTTGAGGTTGTCCCTTAGCGTCTATGTCAGTTAACAGGATGCGAATCTCCAAGAACACGATTGTAGCAACAAGCTAATCAGGAACTGTTTAGAGTTTTGTTTTTAAGCTTCTGGTTATCAAGAAATATAAAGCATGGCTTGTCCAATGGGTCCATATCTGCCATTAACTAATCCTTTGCAGTAATTGTTTGCTACCATGAAAGGATTATCATAATTGAAAGGATTGTATCTTTAAGATTAAGTTAATTGGTTAAATACTAACTTCAAGACAAAGTCTTAAGAGCTGAAGGCGCCAAGACTTGTCTCAATCATGTGGAACGAAAATCAAAAATAAAACGTTTTCAATTCCAGCCAAACAGAGCTACTGTTGACTGGTCAAAACTAGTTCAAATCAAACAAGCAGATTTTCTTTAATCCCAACTTGTTTTCTTCCTTTACTTTGTTTAGCATTCTGTAATTTAGTAATTTAGAACAATTTTCATGCCGGGGACAATGTCGTAGTTTTTTCACTGCCACCTCAACCCAGTCGCTTGGCCGGTGAGGGAGCAGTGTCAGCAATTTCAAACTGTCAGGGGACGGGGCGGCTGACACTGAACAATTGCAGTTGCAATTATCCGATGTGTTCTACAAGGCTATCAGTACGTACATTACTTTCACTGTAATGGCGGTTCTGTTGTAGGTAACGCCATCAGACAGACACCCACAAATACAGAACAGAACTCACCAACATTGAAAATGCGCTGTTGCGTTCACCGTTGTTATAAATGAAAGCCAGTTATTTAAGGTATTGCAAGCGTCCGTGTTTTCCAAAACGATTATCCTCCCACAAAATATTTCAAAAATAACCTAAAAGAAAATTCGCAAAAGCCCCAATGCTGGCAGACGAATTTGACAATTTTGATTGTTTTCTGTTTTTCTGACTTGCATACAGTGAAGCTTGGTTTCAGCAAAGCTTCTTACATATGTAAGTGGGTGTATCCTGTCATTTGCAGGTAATTAGTAAATAATAAAGCCTAATACCCCCAGACAAGTAATCCACTACATAAGAAGGGGAAATATTAGTTGCCATGTTAGTTCAGTTTAGTCTCTCAAACTATCGGCTAGCATCATGCGATCTTTTCCAATCTTGCTCGCTATGTGCACAATTAGTTTTCTCCTAGCGTCTGCTGTAATGTTCCAACCGCTGAATCGCTTAAGCTACTATCAAGCCAGATCCAAGCTGAACCAGAGCTCTGCCCAGTCGAAGAACGAGTCAAAACAGAAGCCGAAGAAACCAACCCTGATCTGCCCGCCTAGCTGCGTTCCAATTGGTGGTAAGCAGCGTTACCAGATCCTGTTCATTTTGTGGTAAATCGGATAAAGAGACCACAAAAGTGGTAATAAAACTAACTCGCCTCGCTTTTAAAGCCGTCGTTTTATTCTTCTGTAATTAGAGTCTACATAAGTGTTGGCATAAGAATAAATATGTACTACTCAAGCAAGAAAAGAATATGGAAAGTATGACCCTTATCATTCTATGCAGGCTTTAGAATCCAAGAATACAAAGTGAGGCTGCGTACCTTAATTCGCCTCATTATCACTTCTGAAGGATCCACCTGCTGAAGTTAATTTATACGGTAGGTTGGTGCATACTGGGAAACCGAATACAGTTAACCTTGAATGGCTAGGAATTTAGACCCAATTGAGTCCTAGCTTGGCATGGTCCTAGATATTAAAGTTAAGAAACCTAGTATTGAATAAGCTCACATTATATTTCAGGGACTGCCCAATTAGTAGGAGAAGGGGTGAAACTGATATGTGCCTCATCACTACAGTATCTCTGGCCAGAAAAATTCGAAAAATTAAAAAAATCCAAAAATAAGGCTGGATGACAACAGTTAAACAGAAGATGACCTGAAAACATGTAACTATGTCCGGAGGAGTTGGCATCCTATACTGCCACGTAGAATGGCCAAAGGCTCAAATGACAGAAGCTTGAGTAAAAGGTTATGCTTATGCTTACTGTAGGTAATATTGAAGTTCAGAACAATCTCTAGCTCTGCTAACGCATCTTGTAATTCGGCACCTCCATTTACCATTCAGTCAAACGATACCACAGCTATTGAGCTGGCGCACCAACTGGAGTGGAGACTTCCGATCACGAAGCTTCACTATAGCTTGTGACTAGTAGCTTAGCTGATAACGCTTGAAAAAATATTCCTTAAAGCTTCTTACTTTGTTGACAAACTGTTTACTATTAATTTTAGTTCAATATTCTATAGTCCTAATAAGATCATAATGAATACAAATGAAAGAACGAACGAAACTAAGGTTGTCACTACAGCACCTCCGACCCGAAAATTTCGGGCCGATCGAACCCACAACCTTTGGCTAACTAGGCCAACGCTATCGCTAAGGCTTATCGATTTTTTAGTATTATGCAGTCAACTCAGTAGCTTGACAGAATAGTTGACTGTTGGTTTTATTACCATCGGTTACTGTGTTCAGCTGGAGGTAATGGCAGACCGGACTCCGGAGCCAGGTCGGGGTATAAACTGTAAGTTATCATTCCTTGTAACCCAGTACCTAGGTAATTTATATTATAATATGAATAAAATATAGATATATTCAAATTACACTTTTAGAATTCCGCTCATGCATTGTATTTATTCAGACAAAAAAATAATTTTGTTGATTCAAACACTTTTTCAAGTGATCAAATCAAAGCAACGTAACTGTAATCTTCATTTCCGATTTTAAAGTATTCTTGACTGTTTCTGACTTTTGGCATATGACTCGGAAACGCTGGCTGCAAGGAAACCAGCCAATTTTGTTCCAAGCTGTCGTTATCCAGAAGCTACAGAGAGACTGCGACTGACAATTGGGATTTGAATGTCCCACATTAAAACCGTTAGTATTATACTTTTCATACTTTGTACTGTTATACCACGTAGGTTGGCATTCTTCGTCGGCATCATGAAAATCAAGCCATATGAATTGGTTTCGTGCATCCGTAAGCGATCCTGATTGCACAGCACTGACCAAATCGTCGAATTGCTTTTCTCCCTCAACTTCCAACAAGTGTGCATGGGGGTGTGCGTTTTGGCATGCCTTAACAGCTTCGGAATGGTTGAAATTCACTTCGATATGTGTGTAGCAAAATGGCGACACAGTTATCCATCCCTTTGGACAGTAGGATTGTTGAGAGCTTGAGCCAGACAGAGAACCAAGTAGTAATCCATTGCTCTCAGTTGTAAGCACCAGCACAAAAACTAGACAAGTTATGCTGTGCATTGAACTGAAAAAATTGTGCATTGTCATAAATTGACATAAACTTAGCATTACTCTTTGTCGTAGCTTTTGTTTGAACGCCAAGTGTACTGTCGGGTAACAGTGGTGCAACGTTCACGAAAGGACAGGTCGTATTATTGCAAGTCGTCGTCGAAGGTGTGTGATGTCTTGATTCAATTTCAATTTCAATTTCATTTCCAATTCAATTAAATTCCAATTAAATTCTACCGTGCTGGTGCAAATGCCACACTACCTATTACTAAATGAAATAATATGGATCTGACTCGGAAATAAGACCTAAATTAAAGTCTATGTTCAACATTCAAAGTATTCAAGACATTGGGACTACTTGGAAACGAAAACATACCAGAAGGAAAAAGGGAACGCAATGAAGCAGTTGTTGATTACGCAAAAGAACAATACTGTTCCAAACATCCCCATAATATGTAGACGGAGACTGATGGAAATTATTGGTTAGAACAGATGCATTAAATTGCAGATAATGTCAGTTATTTGTTAGGATCCGTTAAGCATTTTAATACGAAACAAAAACGGAATGTATGTAAATTTTGCAACTGGATAAACAAGACTAGGATCAAAATCTTTGCGAAAGGACCGTTGGTTTGTCGGTTTCACTTATTCACTTACTTTAGTAGTCAAATTCTTGAAACAGCACTTTTTGTACTTTTTGTGTACTTTTTGAGAAAATGTGAAGGAAAAGTGAACTGAACCGAAAACAAGTAGGCCCCTAAAGGGAGCATTCGCTCGCTGCTGAACTTAAATACTAGAAATAGAGATAATGGAATTCTTCTCCGTTAGCCAGTTAGGTCACACCCTCCTGGTGCGCAGAGGAAGGGTATCACATACTGAATAACTTCATAGGTGGATGTGTTTTTGCATAAACGGATCAAAAATTCGAATTAAGGGTGGGGGTAGCCGAGTACCAAATTTTATCTCCCAAATTCTGATTTTCAGGTGCAAATGTGTCCATGTGTAGAATATTTCCTTGATTTTACCCTAAAATATTCAAAAGTGGGTGCTAACTTTATGAAAAATCAATCTAAATTCTATTTGTGTGTACGGTCCAACGCCGTACACAGCTAATTCACTTTCTCTTTCATTTTGAGCGCAATTTCATTCAGTCCGAATTCTAACTCTGCGTCAACCGGCGGCTTCGGGCGCCATATTTTCTACTATTGTCTCCGGCTTGGTTTGGGTGTTGATTTGGGGGGTTTAGTTTGGGGTCATCTCCCCGTTCCGGCTTGGGATATACGGTTTGTTGTACTGTTTTTAGAACTTTATAAATCCAACTTTTGTGCTTGCCCATGTTTCTTGTATGTTCAAGCTTGTTTCTGCAAAATTATTTTGAATTTCGAATATTGTGTTCTTTGGAATTACCTGAACTTCGTGTTTTGCAAAGTAAATTTTGTGACTGTAAAATTAAGGCTGTGTCGTCTTTTAGCAGTTGGTTAGCGATTAAGTAGGGAGTAATCAGACATATTACACACTCATTCACGAACCTTCTGCAATCTTTACTGAACATAAATTACTTTATTAGAATTTCTAAATTCGACACATGGGTTAACCCCAAAATTTCTGGATTGGCTTAATCCCGCATATCCGGATTACGTTGCTTTCAACCCATTTTTCGATCCCACTTCCTATCCTTTCTCAATCCCTTCTTGGATCCAGTTTTACTAAGTTTATTTCTTGCATAGATCAAGCTATCAAACACAAACATTGTTGCTTCTCTAGTTTGAATTAGCTACAAAAGAAGCAAGGGTTATTGACAACTATGTACCTCTTCGGCCATCTTCGGCAACATAATGTCTTGCTCTAAATTTAACGGTATAAATGTGGAGGCAAAGAATTTTGTAATGCTGCATAACGGATAAAATGAAGCAGAGATTGCCGAAATAATTGCTGAGATTAGCTGTTTGATTTGAGCGGCAAAGCTGAGATTAATTAGATTGATTAATAGATGTACTTGTGCTTGTTATAATTTTTGATTTTTGTATTCCTGTTCTGTTTGGTATCGCTGTATTGTGGATTCGGCCTTGACCCTGTTTTTGACCAATGGACAGTATATATTAGCTAGGTACTTACTTTTGTATTGTCCAAGTATTTCCATTTCCGAGTGGCCAGTGAAATTTTTGGTGGACTGTTATTGTCGCCGCTTTCGCGGTATACCGTTTTGAAGATGTTTGTTGAATTGTGGTTTGATGAGATTTAGTGGTCTTTGTTGAGAAGTTTGAAAAGAAAGTACCTTTAGGAAATTTATGGGTTTATTTGCAAAACGGACCAAAATTTGGGGACTTATGTATCTCCCCAGGAAACTAAGTGGGGCTAATGCGTCCAAGTTTGGGACTTTTGGGAGCCTACTTCACCCCATGAGCTGAGTTCATACGTCACGGAGAAGTGACGTATGACAACACACACACACGAGAAACGTCCTACATGAAAGGAGGCCGCAAGCTCCGCCTCCTGCACGTCACACCATGATTGACAGGTCTTCCCCGAATCCAAAAATTTCCCAAAATTTCAAATCAGTCGTGGTTGTGCTGCCCAGCTATACGGTTGTCACTTACTCTGGTTTTACGCTTGTCACTGTTTTTACTCGACCGAGGGCCCTACGTGGGAGATACCGGTCTTCAGCGTTGGATTGCTGTTGGAAGGTCAGAGAGGATCTGTGTTTTTACTTTTACCTTTCCGGGGCCAGCCACGACTCAGTATTTCTTTGCTATTTACGCCTTTACTCGATTACTGTGATTTTCTTATCCTTTCCCTTTTCCGCCATTGGAAGACCTGTCAGTGGAACACAGGACGCACACGGAAGCCGGACGAGCAAGGTAGCTCGATTCGTGAGTTTGATGTAACAGGATGTTGATGAATACTGTCTGAGATTTTTACAGAACTTACCTAAAAGCTTTAGGAGAATTCTTTGAGCCCAATTTTGACTGAGTTTGCAGTAACCATAACCGTTGTTATATTCTTTTGACTGTCTACCTAAGTTCATAACTTTATGATCATTTTTAACTGTATGTACCTATGTCTTGTGTATCTATGATTGTGACTACTTTACATTAAAATAATTATCTAATTAATTTTAATGATCAGCATTTCTTCATCTGCGCTTGATTGGGAATTAAGGTTTAGATAGTGTCAAGATCGTTAGCGTTAGGAGAGCAACTAATACAATAGGGACATATCGTTGAGTGTATATCTATTACCCCGGTGTTGCAACTTTGAAGCTCTAGAGTTGCTTAACCAAAACCAGTGCTCATCTCTGATTCAAAAAGACCAGTGATTAACTTTGAAAGAAAGGAGAGTAGAAAACGACCCCCCAACTAGCCTTTTTGTTTCATGTGGAGCCCGCGTTTGGAGGAAAAAGTATTGGAGTTTTTTAAACAGAATTTTTAGAAAGGTGAAATGCAATGTTTTTAGAAGTTTTATTTTAATTTAGTTGCTTAGTTAGGTAAGATAACTTTACGTAATACCGAAAATGCCTGATCCGACAGAGACGGGCGGGGGGTCACCTCCCAACCCACCGGAACAACCAGAGTCTCCGCCGTCCACGCCGCCTCCGGCTGGGCCCGAAACCGTTGCTTTAACAGCTCTGACGAAAACTCTAACTGAATTTAATGCTGTGGTCAGGGCTCAGGGAGTAGCCACTGCTTTCAGTTCAGTTCCCATTCATCATGGTCACTCTTCAGAATCGTTTGAGGAGCATGTCGAAAAATATGAAAGATTTTGTAGTGTATTGAATTTCGATGAATGGCAAAAAGTACATACCTTCTCAAGCTCTTTAAAAGGACGTGCTCTCGAACTTTTCAGATCTGTGCCCAAGGATAGTAGGGGCAACTGGACTGAACTGATTACCGAAGCGAAGAAAATTATGGTACCCCCGCACACTGCGCTTCACGCCTCTTCCCTGATGTTTCAGGTAAAACAGGAAAAGGGAGAGCCGGTTGCAGATTATTTGATGCGCTCGAATAGATATGCCCGCCTTAGTTTTAAGGAGGAGGATGGGTTTTCGGATAAACAAGTTGAATTGCTAAAATTACGTTTGTTCCTTTTTGGATTGAGAACTGACCTTAAAACAGAGTGCCACCTGGATGTTCTACATTAGCTAAGGCAGTTGAGAGAGCTCAACTGGCCGAAGGAGAGTATCCTGGGGAGGGATACCCATCCTTTTTGGAACATAATTTTCGAGCGGAACAGGATGCCCCTGCGACAATTGCTGAAGCAGAAAAAGCTGTCAGAGACCTGAAAGTTCGTTTTGAAAAATTTGAGGCTGAAAATTCCAAGAAAACGTCCGGTGTGGAAAAAAATGAACGTTCTCGAGACTTGCCGCCCGGTACCCCATGTTTTAACTGTAATAAGCCCGGGCATGATCGACGCGAGTGCCGACAGCCGGGAGGAGGAGCTTATCAGGCAAGAAATCAAAATTTTCAGTCTAACCGTGGTTCTTTTCGCAACTCTGACCGAAATCGAAATTATGACAATCGGGGTGGGCACGGGCGCGACAACTATGATCGCAGCAGATACAACGATAACAACGAAAACAGTAATAGGAAGCGTTATGATAACAGAAATAACAGGAACTACGATAACCGAGATAACAGAAATTATGAACGTAGGGATGATAGAAACTACGATTCACAGTATAGGAACGAGCGTTACCGTCCTGACAACAGGCGGGACAATGGCCAACCGCCTGATCGAAGGGACCAGCGGTCTGATCTCCCTGCAGAAATAAGACGTGAGTATGGGCCGAAATTCGCAGTCTCACGATCTAGAGCCCAGGGATTCGGGCACTACAACGATAGCCCAGGGAGGGATCGAAATTACTCAGGATCCTCCGCTTATTCAGGCAGCCATCGTTCTGAGTATTATGACCGCCGGCCACACTATAGTCGACAGCCTCGGTCTGACTCCGGGTCGGCTGGCCAGTATTCTGCTCGTTCGGTGCGAGCAGTTTCGTCTCAATGCATGCGACACGCTAAGAGATGCCACATTTTTTGCACAAAGTGCTAATGTGCCGTCAGCCAATGATTTGTACTTGTCGTCCGGAACGGTACGAGCCCCCCCTGTTTCTTAAAGGGTGCGCTTACGCCTAGCACTATGACCTCAACAGACGAGGAGCTTTTTATTCCAATCTCTAGTTCAGACGAGGTCAAACCGCGAAATTACGAAGTCTTCATGAACCTGAGTTGACCGTTAAATCTCATACTGTAGCGACTCAATGTGAGCTGTATTCAGAGAAATTGCTGGAAACTGTTGAAAATGAAATTCAGGAACCGAAGAATTTTGACTTTTCGCTGCTACGAATACCCTTTTTGTCTTTTTTCGCTGCGGTTCGTTCACTGAGAAAATTTAGCACGCCCATTTTTTGGTTCTTGATGGGTTTGCTATTGTCGACTGCTAACGCTCTGTCGGCTACCGACGCCGAGTCGTCCATTTCCTAGCTGACGAAATAGCTAGGATAGGTACGGTTGTTTTGCCCCGCTGGGGTGCAGTTTTGAGTCCTGCGGGTATAGGCGTGATATCACAGAAAACGGAGTATTTGGCTTTGATTGTACAGTTAGTGGTACCTCCGATCTCTCCTCAGTGGAAACCACCCGAGTGGGCTAATGAGGAAGACTGTATCGACCTTAATACGGGTAAGGCTAAGACAGATCAATATTGTGTACGAATGACCAATCAGAGTTGTCCCCAACATGACTTTTTAGAACAAGAAATTGACCAGATAAAAGCAGAATACCGAAAACTCTATTCGGGTGTTTTGAATACGAATTTTTACTCTAAATTGTTACCCAGTCTTTGCCGATCCGCTCCTGGGGTCTGTACTTCCTATCCGCCCATAGAATCTGGTCGACGGCGCCACAAACGGTGTATTGAGTTCTTATTGGCTGGTGCATTAGGCATAGGAGGAATAGCCAACAGTCTATCTAACTCCTACCACTTAGGTAAGCTAGATGCTAAAGTGAATGCTGTGGAACAGGGATTTTATATCTTGCGGGATGAACAGATCAAAATTACGGATTCGGTTCGGAAAATTGTGCACGCAAACGAGCAAGTTTATGCTTTTTTGCATCACACAGTTCAAGATTTGACCACTCTCATCATTCGAGCAAGATGTTCCAATTTCTCGTATATGCGACAAATTTACATGCAACTATTAGCCCATATTTTTACTTATTCTTTGCTTGAAGATTTAAATTCGGTTATGCACGCCGGTTTGCGCTCTGAAATCATTCCCGGACTTGTCAACTTACAGACTTTAAAAGAGATCATTAAAACACATCCGTCATTGCGAAGCTCCTTACTAAGCCAGGAACCGAGTCTCATTTATCAATTCGGTAAAGTTTATTGACTTTAGCTCGCTACGTTTTGGGTTTATGCTTGAAATCCCGGTACCACTTGAACAGGAGGTAAGACCACTGTATGCAGTGCACAACTTAGGTTATAACTCTAGGTTACATGGTATCACCACCTTAGCTCCTATGCCGGACTACGCTCAGCGGTTAGATTCCGGGGAAGTCCGCGAGCTCGATGTAACTGAGTGTAAAACTGCACCTGGTTTGTGGTTTTGTCCCCCGAACGCCATAGTTACTAGCCTGCGTGCTAAGGGTTTGCAAATCCTTATTTCATTTTCGGAGGACAAAGTCGAGAAAGAATTTAGTACCTGTAAAGACTACGTCAAGGTTAAGGTTTTGGAATATCGCACTACGCCTGCCGGAGTGTTAATCCGAACCAATTATACTGAAGTTATCGTAGCCAGGTCACCCTCTCTAAACCACGTGGCTGAAGGAGAGAGAGTGGCAGTGCCTGAAACGGGCACACTCTGGTTTGAACACGGCCGTTATATACACCTCATCATAGGAAATACCATTCCTACTAGCACTTTAGGAATCGCTAGGACTACTGTTACCTAGCACCGGCACCCCATGTCCTGTGGCAGGACGGAGATATCTCCTGGGGTAAACCTTTACCTTTACCTTTTACTGTTACCTTAGCCGATCTTAAGGAAACTGTTGTACCTGCACCGTTAGGTAGGATACCCTTACACTTCACAGAACTGTCCACCGCTGAATACGAGAATGAGCAAGCTCGGAACCTGATACAGGTCCAAATTAAAGAGTACGTGCACTTGCCTTTCGTACCCTTGCAGCTTAATCATGGGTTGACTATGGTAATAATCATCGTAGTCATCGGGTGTGTAATAGTGTTCTGGGTCGCGCCATGTGGTCGTAAATTCAGGAATAGGATTCGAAGTAGGTGTCACAACAAACCAGATACTAACGCCGCAGCTCCTGTAATCTCTGCACCTATAAATGGTCGCCGACTTACTGAGCCTCTTTTTAGTGATGACGAGGAGGAAGCCCCATTAGAACTGGGTTCGCTAATGGTAAACGATGAAAGGATCCCTTTACGACTCGTCAGCCGATCCCTAGACTACGATAAGCTGCGTAAGGCTGCCAATAGATGCCAAGCAACCTCTAAAACGATCTCTAGGGACACGTCTTATGCTTCGTCTATGTCAGATTATAATGTTAAGGATAACGAGTCCTCTGTCAATCTCCTAACGGACGAGCGAATAGACTGTGCTTCTCCCACTATTGACATGAATTTAGACAAGAAACATAGAAATGAGCGACACATAGGTCGGTTCTCCTGCCAACGGTCACTAGAGAATCGGGACTCGGGAGATGAGACTACCGACTCCTCACTAGTTTCTCATTCCGACGCGGCGACAAGCCCCCTAAAACACCGAGTCTCTCACTCTACAGCTGGGGCGGGGAATTCCCGTGTCCAAACGTGATCTATTCTAGGAAACCCTGACAGGACCATTGATGCTCACTCTGTGCTTATGGTCCAAACCGTACCCTTATTGATGACTCTATTGATTTTAGGACAAACCGTAGATGCCCTGTTCGATACGAGATCACTTGTCTCCGTTATGACCACCCGATTGGTGCAACAACTTAAACTGGACGTGCTTCCCGTAGGAGTACCGCAATACCTCCAAACTGCTAACGGTGGGAAGTGTGAAGTTGTAGGGACAGTAACTGCACCTATTTTATTTCATCGGAACCGAGAGTGCTTACCTATCAGAGACTGGACCTTTGTAGTAGTAAACGAGCTCACTGTCGATTGCATTTTAGGCTATGACCTTATGACTAGCTTTCCCGGGAAAATATCACTCGACCTAGGTCTGCACGCTATCACTTGGCCTACCAAAGTGGGAATAGCATCACGGTCCCTTTAAAATTACCCGTGGTCTCCAGAAATCGCGAGACTTATGGATATCCGGCCATCCCGAACTAGGAATGACGGTAAGCATAGTGTCAACACCTCAGTCCTACACCGCCCTTTACCCATGATTTTCGTGAATCTTAAAAATGGACGACTCATACAGACTTTAGTTGACACGGGAGCAAATTAGAGTTTGATGAGTGAAAATTTGGTTAATTTTTAGGATTGGGCATTAAACTACTTGAACACCCGCCCCGCGCTGAGGGTATAAATGGTCAAACCTTAAAGTTCCGAGGTGCTGTCAAATTACCCGTCGAATTCTACGACTCTCCTGGGATCAAAATTGAGCATACCTTCCTGGTTCCGAAAGGCCTTGCTGAGGACTGTCTGCTAGGGACTGATTTCTTGCATGACACGGTGGGGATCTCAACTTTAGTTTTCACAAAGGCGAGTTAAGCTTACGGAAAGCTGGTAAACCCCCCATGATAGCTAAGTTGGTGCAGCAATCACCTATTACTGAGACTACCTACAGAGTATCCGCCATGAAGCAGGTAACGATCCCCCCATATGCCGAGGTAGCCGTGCCTGCGCTGGTAGAAAGCATAGAGCCCTTAAAATATGATGGACTGTTTGAGCCGGATGTAACTAAATACGATGTAAATGTTAGTGCAGATCAGGTACTACTTGCCATGGCAGATTTGAGATCGCGATGTGTACCCGTACTTATGCATAACGGAACTGGAAAGCCGGTGACAATATATGGGAACTCTACTCTAGGAAATGTAGTACAGCACAATCGGCTTAGCCGGTAGACACCAATACCTCAATATGAGGAAGTGGTTAACGAATATGGGGAAGTAGTGAAACTAGACAACCGGTTCAAGGCCAATCCGAAAACGAGTCGGGAGGTATACAACTTTCAAATAAACACTCTAAAAATGTTGAATCTTGTTCTGTGAAAGACTTGCCGGAAGCCATGCAGGCAATATCATTTGATAAAGACACTCTATATGAAACTGAAAAGGGACAATTTTTGGGACTTCTCAGGCAAAACTGTAGCGTAAAAGACCTAAGAAACTAGAAAAAAGAGTTTAGACTTTTCTGGAGTTCTGATCACATACTTCGTACTACAACTACTACTGCATACTCTTGTGATCATCTTGTTATTTGATAGCTTATGCCCAATAAAAGTGTTTGCATTGGAACATCGTCAGATTAACTGCAGCATTTAATGACGGAAGAGGCACTGCATTTGGTGCATCGGCCGGGAAACGGCAGCCGGCCCGAACGCTATTTCCGTTTTGGGTTTCCCTTGATTGTTTGTGGCGCTCGTCCATGGATGTCCATTTCATTTCCCATGCTTTT
Organism: Trissonchulus latispiculum; assembly: GCA_030248195.1. Lineage (NCBI taxonomy): Eukaryota > Metazoa > Nematoda > Enoplea > Enoplida > Ironidae > Trissonchulus > Trissonchulus latispiculum. The sequence continues at coordinate 35,636 of JASAND010022164.1, forward strand.
TGGAAGACTGATTAAACAGACGTGGATCCTGAAGAAGATCAACTTCTTTGGAGAAAGATTGGAACAGCAACTTAGACGCTTTGTTGTTGTAAATGGGGCAGGTACGAAATGTGTGAACCGAACAAGTTGTTAAAATGATATGTCAAGGATTGGGAGACGGGAAATTCAAAATCTGGGGTTAAATTTTGATCAAATTAGAATGCAGCAGGATCCACAAATTAACGTTCAAGCAGCCATCCCTCCTGTGGTTTCGTTTGTAGCTTGTCCTTCTCTCCCTCGCTTGAACTGTAATAATAATGAAGACGTTCGCGAATGGTTTGATAGCTTTGACAGATATGCAAATGCCCAAAGTTGGACACCCGCTGACAAAATTCGTATTCTCCCTTCATTTTTGGAAGGAATGGCTGCTAGGATGTTTGCTAGGTTGAATAACGAGCAAAGGAGCACATGTGATAACGTGAAACAGGCTTTTATTGCTCAGCTGTGTCCTCCAAATGAGGCCTGTTTAAAATGGTGTGAATTGCGAGAATGCGTTCAAGGGGATTCAGAAACAGTTTCAAGCTTCTTAGACAAAATTGAGCGGATGCTCGATGTCGCGAGGCCTGGTTTAACGGCAGAGTCTCGAGAGAAGGAACTGATTTTGATTTTACAAAATCAGTCCCTTCCATATATTCGAAAAGCGTTACTGAAGCAGAATCCAAATACTTTGGCCAAAGCTATCGAAATTGCTAGAAAAGAGGAATTCTCCTTTAAAATGTTTCCGCCTTCTTCGGGTGATTCTGCGGTAGCGAAACTAGAAAAACGTTTCAATCAGATGCACGAGCAAAACGGTAAAATTTTGAAGTCATTAGATGCAATGCAAAAGGCTACTGCAGTTGCTGCAATCCCGCCCGATTCAGCTGCTGATCTTTCTTCTCATCGTTTGTCGAAAGTTGAAGACAAACTAGAGCAGTTAACTATGTCTTTGGGTACTCTGACCCAACAGTTAGGTCAAATGACAGCTGCTCAAAGCGCAAGCGGGAATTTTCAGGTACCGCATTCGTTCTATACTCAGAGTTTTTCAGGGGGTAATTCCTGCTATAACTGTGGTGCTTCGGGGCACTTTGCATCGCGTTGTCCCAATCAGACTTTCCGTGGCAGAAGGCAATGGAATGGCTATGGCAGAGGTAGAAGTGGTAGAGGTCGTCGTGGAGGAGGTTCTGGTTTGGGAAACTAGTCAGCCCTTCCTTGGCTCGAGCGAGTGAGGGGTTTGGCTATGCGGATGATTGTTTCTTTTCTAATCGTAATCAATTTCTCTGCCCGGGCGATGATTCTTCTCTGTGTTCTTTTTGTTTTTGTATTTCTAGTATGATTTCTGCATCTGTTAATCATTTTTCTTTAGTTAGTAGTCCATTCATTATTCGCGGCTTTGTTGATTCTGTTGCTTCTGATGTTTTGGTTGATACCGGTTCTAGTATTTCTGTTGTTAGTGAATCTTTTTGGAAAAGCTTACCTAGTTGTCCTTCTCTTGAGCGTTCCTTGTGCTGTAGTCCAGTGGGGGTGACCGGCAGTCCTCTAGTCGTTCTTGGCATAATTAAATCCCGCGTGGCACTAGCTAATCATTTCTATGATTGTTCTTTTTATGTTGTTAGAAACTGTCGGTTTAACGTTATCCTTGGAACAAATTTTCTTTATGGGAAACCTTTTCAGCTGGATTTAGTAAATCGGGAGTTAATAGTGGATTCTTCCGCTAAGCTTTCTGAATTAAGCTCCGCCATAACGCGAACTGGCGAGGCAGTTAATTCTCTACGTAATTTCTACGGCGAACAGTCTTCTCAACTGAATTCTTTGGGCAAATCCCTGAAAAACTTATATCATTTAGGTAGTCGTCCTATTTCAAAGCAATCTAGCCATTCTTTCTCAGCAGCAGTCGTGCTGTCGGATTCTTTGACCCTGACCCCGTTCACTGAGTTTATTGTTTCTGCCGTGCTGGATGGTTGTGTGCACGATGCAGACACCTTACTCTTTGAACCGTTGCCTCATTTTCGCAGAGTTTCCCAGAATGGTGCGTGCGTGCGTGCGAAAACGTCTCCTGTAAATTACTTAGTCGAAGATCCCGACACTGGTGAAGAGTTTATCTCTCACATCAATAATTTACGGCTGGTAGTTTAGATGCTGACGAATAGTTTATCCAGTTTTCTTCTGTCAAACTTTGGCGCCATTTCTCCTCGTTTCGCTTTCCTTTTTCTTCTTCTGGGTAGGCAATTCGTTTTATCTTCACTGACAAAGGTGAAAGAAAGGTGGGCAACACAAATGTAATAGTCCACTGTACCTTGGGCCGCCTTGCAATATCTTAAGTAGCAAAACTTGGCGAAGTGCAATTGCCGAAGCGTACTGGCTTCTCCAAAAGGCAATATACACACTTCGTTGAGTCGGAAATGGAGGAGTTAGGGTTTTGCCAAAGTGCAAGTATTGGTGGTATCACTGAGGCGTCCTGGCTTCTGTAAAGGTGTACGGTTAATACTTGACTGGCAACCTAATTCCTTCAGTTTGGAAACTTTCTGTTTGTTTTGTAAAGAAATCTCTGTGTGTTGCGAATTGAAAGCTTGAAACTGCGGAAAAGCTCAAAGTGGTCCCTACGTTTATAGTTCCACGTTTTGCAGTAGCACTATAATCTTGGTTCACATATTTCGTTACTGTATTTTCTTGTCGTAATGCTTGTTTGTTTTTATGTCTTGCTTTGTATTTATCAGCTTATTTTTGTTAAGGGGGGAGGAATTGTAGCGTAAAAGACCTAAGAAACTAGAAAAAAGAGTTTAGACTTTCCTGGAGTTCTGATCACATACTTCGTACTACAACTACTACTGCATACTCTTGTGATCATCTTGTTATTTGATAGCTTATGCCCAATAAAAGTGTTTGCATTGGAACATCGTCAGATTAACTGCAGCATTTAACGACGGAAGAGGCACTGCAACTTTGTTGCACAAGCATTGTTTTTCCCAGCATTCTTTTGATATAGGGAAATGTACCATTTTTAAAGCACACATTAACACTGGGGACGCTAAACCGATTCATGCTACCCGCTATCGTTAGCCCGTTCACTTGCGACAGCCTCTTCTGGAGGAACTAACTGAGATGCTGAAGTACGGTTTAATCCGACCCTCAACTAGCCCATGGAGCTCACCCATGATCTATGTACCTAAGCCGGGTGGAAAATTACGACTCTGTGTTGACTTTAGACGGGTGAACAAAATTAATGACCCCGACATTTATCCGATTCCGCGCATTGACGACATTATGACTTCTCTCAAGGGTTCAAAATACTTTTCTACAATAGATTTAAGTAAGGGTTTTAATCAAATTGAACTGGATGAAGACTCGAAAGCAGCATCGGCGTCAGTGACCCCGACATTTATCCGATTACGCGCATTGACGACATTATGACTTCTCTCAAGGGTTCAAAACACTTTTCTACAATAGATTTAAGTAAGGGTTTTAATCAAATTGAACTGGATGAAGACTCGACAGCAACAGCAGGAGGCAGCGGCCTCTATGTTGTGGAAATCTTCACCGAGCGCAGAAGGTACCTCGCCTTCCCAGCTGGAATTGTCTGTTCTAGCTATAGAGCGGAGCTCATTGCCATCAAAAAGGCACTAGACTGGGTCCTAAGATATGGAAAGCTGCACCGAACTAATTTGATCCGGATCTGTACGGATTCACTATCGGCGGTGCAGAAACTGTCTGGAGGACCTGCTCTGCCATGTACGCATCTGGAAACTGCCATCTGGAATCGTCTAGATAGCCTTAACAGGAGAAACATAACGGCTAGCCTCATCTGGATTCCCAGTCACTTTGGAATTTCCGGAAATGAAATCGCCGACAGACTAGCTAGAAATGGAGGGAAAATGGTTCAAGACGAGGTTGCAATTGATTATCCTACAGCGTCAGCCGTGCTCAGGTGGCACTTTACCCAAAAATAGCACAGTGGCATTTGCCATGACCGAACAAGGGTCAATCTTTGGTGACAAAGGCCCTGTCCCACCGTCCAAAGAAGCCGGGCTGTCAAGACGTGACAGAATCATCCTGTCCCAGCTGCGAACCGGAAAAAGCCTACTTTTAGCCCAATATCGGAATGAAATCAACCCCACTGCATACCCCTCCGACCTGTGCCCAGACTGCTCCCAGGAGACCGTAACCTTAGACCAACTGATCTAGTGTTGGGATTGGCCGAAAATTTCCATTGTTGGCTTGGCTTGGCTTGGCCGGAGTTTGAAGTTGGCTGGCCAATTGGCCGTTGGCCGCTCGTTGGCCGTTGGCTGTTTCCTGGCCGTAAGCTATTGGCCGTTCTTTAGCTATTTGTCAACGTTGGCGAGCTGGAATGTACTATTTTTATTCGTCTACCGTGCTTAATTAGGCCTCAACTTAATTAAACTTTACTTCAATAGTACAATTCACAATTTACAATATTTGTAAAATAGGTTTTCCAACCATTTAGCTCCAATCCGCGATAACTCTGTTTTAATTTTGCTGGAGGACCGCAATAAAGTGATGAGACGTTCACCGCCAGACAAATTTAAAAACTACGTTGGTAGCACACTTAAAATTTGCATGCAATTAGCATATTTAATTGTAAAATGACGCTCATAACGATAAAACTTGTCAACATCTAGTGAAAATCTGTAGTACTGTATCTAATGTAACGTTCATACAGCAACATGTTTACGATGTTATGCAGCAAAATTAAATTTTTCAACTCAGTTAACGCACAAGATCAGTAAATTTGAGCTTGGCCAGCACTCGGCCATTGGCCAGTCAACGGCCAACGGCCAGCCAATTGGCCGTTGGCCATTGGCCGTTGGCCGGCCAACGGCCAATGGCCGGCCAAGCCAACTGGCAGAGATTTTCTCGCCCAACGGCCAATGGCTTGGCCGGCCAATGGCCGGCCATTGGCCAGCCATTAGCCGCACCGGCCAATGCACAACACTAACCTGATCCTCTCCTGCCCAGCTAAGGGGCTGCGCGTAGGAGAAATTTTGACTGTTCCCTTGGCTTGGCTGTCCTTTGGGTGGCCCCTTCGTGTGTTATCCTGAAGGGTACTGGGCGGTTAGACTAACTGCTCAGCTGTATGGATTCGCTCCGCCTGACCCTAATGATGATGATGATGATGATGAAGACTCGAAAGCTAAAGCTAGTTTTAACACCTTTCATGGACAGTTCGAATATAATGTTTTACCATTTGGATTAAAATGCGCGCCCGGCAATTTTCAGAGACGTATGGAACGTATTTTGGGTGGGGATTTACAGTGGAAAAATGTATCATCTATATCGATGACATTTTGATCTTTCTAAAACGTTCTCGGAACACCTTGAAATTATGCAGGAAGTTTTTGATCGTTTACGAGCCGCTGATTTAAAAATGAACCCTGGGAAATGCCATTTTCTGAAAAAATCAGTTACCTATCTGGGGCACATTATTTCTGAACAGGGTGTCGAACCCTTGAAGGAAAGAATCCAAGCGATTCATGATTTAGCTGTACCTAAGACACTTAAGGACATAGAAAGCTTCTTGGGGATATGTGCCTACTACGCTAAGTTTATCAAAGGATTCGCCCACCTAGCTCCCCACTTGTATTCTCTAAAGAAAAAAGGAGTACGGTTCGTGTGGAATAATACACACCAACAATCTTTCGAATTGCTCAAAAAGAGTCTTGTTGAAGCCCCAGTACTCGCCCACCCTGATTTAGCTAAGGGATTTGTTTTACACACTGATGCATCTGATTTGGGGTTGGGAGCGGTGTTATCGCAAGAACAAGGTGACGGAAAGTACCATCCGGTAGCATATGCGGCCAGATCGCTTAAAAATTAGGAACGAAATTACTCCACTCATGATAAGGAATGCTTGGCTATGAAATTTGGCATTGAACATTTTAGACATTACTTGTATGGTGGACCGCCTTTTACTCTATTTACTGACCACTCTGCTTTGCGCTGGTTAATGAAACACCTCACCCGCGAAACTCGCGTCTAGCTAGGTGGCAAAAGACCTTCTCTGCGTATGACTTCGAAATTAAGCATAGGAATAACCCCCAATTAAGAAATGCAGACGGATTATCTAGGAACCCCTTGTTTGCAGATGTAGCTAGAGGGCTACCTGGAAAGGAACAGAACGGTGATCGTCAGTCTGTACAATTTTACCAGGAAGAGAGTGATGATTTAGTAGCCCATATAAATTCTGTAGTTGTAAAAGGGGAAGGAAGGGAAAGTCATTCTTTTCAGTTACCCAAGATTTCGAAAGCCCAAGCCAAAAGAGTGTCACTACTGTGCGTTCAAAGGTTTCCCGTATCTCGCAACACTCCGAATCTAAAAACTCTGAGGAAATCCAACCGACCCCCCCCAAAAACAACCTAAAATTCGCTCTCCTGCTCATAACGTTTCGGATAGTGAACATTCTGGTGAACCCAAGCCCGTCATTCCAAGAAAGAAACGGGACATCCACTCCTCCTCTACTTCTGAGGAAGAACCGGTTAGGGAAGTGTTTCGCTCCGAAACTGGTCGGCCGAAACGTAAGGAGCATGCGCATATAGTTTTTAGTAAAATGTTTGTTGTTGCCGTACGCGATAAGCCTAATGTTACTCTTAATCCAAAGTCTTGGAAAAAACTGCAGCAACTACAGGCTGAAGACCTTTTGTTGGGTGAAATTATCGAGTATAAGGTTAGTAAGAACCTACCTAGTAATTTTAACCGCGCTGTTCGCGTTGCTTCCTTATCCGAACACTGCGACATGAGGGACGGGGTTCTGGTGCACCTGGAAAAATTCAGGGATACTGTGCTCGAGGTATTAGCGGTACCGGAAAGTTTGCGCTCCGAAGCTCTTGCTGCATGCCATGACAGCCCATACGCAGCGCATGGCGGCTGCAACAAAACTTCATTTAGACTCTCGGAACACTTTAGGTGGCCGGGAATGCATGCCGATGCAAAGCAATGGGTCAAGTCTTGCCGCGATGTCAAACACGGAAGGGTCCCCCTAAAAATCCTAAAGCTCTTTTAAGGCACGCGCCACTTCCCGTGGAACCGTTTGAGCGGGTTCACTGTTACTTAATGGATATTTCGAAGGCATTTAAAAGTGGCATGAAACATATACTTAGTTTCATAGATGCGTTCTCTAAATACGTGATCGCAGTGCCCATCAGGAACAAACGCGCGCATACGATCGCTCAAACTTTCCTTGAGTTCATTGTTTTGCAATATGGATCACCAAAAACCTTAGTTTCAGATCAGGGCAAGGAATTCGTAGCCGCTCTAAATAAAGAAATTTGCGCTCTCGTCCAAACTCGAAAGTTGGAGACGACGCGGTATCACCCGGCCGCTAATGGGCAAGTCGAGCGTTGGCATCGCACTCTGTTGGACATGTTAAGTACTGTCACTGATAATCACTTAGAGTGGGATAATATGGTCCCCTTTTGCCAGTTCGCTTATAATACTTCAGTAAACGCGACTACAGGTGAAACCCCCATTACCTCTTGCATGCATGGGATTCTGTATTACCTAGCGCCACTAATGTAGCTATTCCTACTGATCGTAAGTACGCTGGATTCGATTATGTTCATAATGCGACTGAAGCCCTTCAACTAGCCTGGTCTCTCGCCCGAGAAAAGACGGGAGCGGCCCAGGAATCACAAGACTGAAATTATAACCGTAACGCCGTAGAACCCACTTTCCTTAGTTATGGGGATCTAGTTATGATTAAGGCCTCTAATGTAGCTTAGAAAGATCAGGTGTACAAACTGTTAGACAAACGTGTAGGACCCAATCGGAATGACAAGATTTTTGGGTGTGTTGCTGAAGTATATCCTGCAACCGGCGGGCCAAACGAATCAAGGTGCAATTTAATAATTGGGTACCCTGCGTTGAGCCGCGCGTCATTACTGCTCCTACCCACCAACATGATGGGAGTTCGACCGACGCATCTGATCATTCTGAATGTGAAATCTCAAAATTGTCTGATTCAGGACATTCTGTCCCGAGAAAAGATTCCCCAAACAACGACTTTGTGCAACCTGAAAAGAAGGAAAGTAAGCGTTCACAGACTGAAAAGGAAAAACTGAAACCCACAGTTTCCGAACGACCAAAAGCCCCTGCCGATCGGGAAAACGTTAAACCACCCAAACCTGACACCCGCCCGAATGAGATCTTCTGCCAGATTGGTGGAGAAACATCGTGTTTCTGAATCACAACCGGAACAAAAATTGGAACGGCCGCCACTTTCGCCAAAACAACAGAAAGGTCTACCCCCATTGCACATTAAATATCCAGATTCAGAATTGGAATCGGATAGCGCGCTCGTTTTCTTGTGAGACGAGCCTCTTTCGCAAGAAGCCGACCCAGAACTATATCATCGGCGTAAATTTTTTAATCCTATTGACGGAAATTGGCAAAAACGCATCGCACGCACTTACGGTCTTAAAATCGGACACGAGTTACCTGAAATGCTACGACATATGCCACTTTACGAACCGTATGAAGTCATAGATGTGTTAGGAGAAGTGTTATTATAGGGCTTTATCTTTAGCTATTACTGGCCTAGAAGATTCATGGCGGGATATTAAACGGAGTCTCCTTGAATTCTTAAAAACTAACGAGCACAAACGACGTTTTGAGTCAATGTATCCTAAAATTAACGAGGTAAAAGAGCGATCGATAAAGGCTTCCGAATACGCAACCGACGATGAGATCTTTCTTGCCGCCGCTTGGTTAAAAACAACTATCATGTCCTACTCTATGGTAAATTTTGGGCCTGGCAACTATTCGCCCCTACTGCGTTATTAGGAAAAAACATTGAAGTTGAGCGAAATTCTCTTCATATCTATAACATTAATAGTGATCATTTTATGGTGGTATTGTCTGTTCGTGAACCTCCCATGGAAGTTGGCCCACCGGTAAGGCACCGAAATTAAGTATACTCGAGTTAGTCACCAGCTCCTCTAACCAATTCTCGCCCACTGAATCTACGGCTAAACAAAATGCTCTAAAGGCCCAACCCGATTTCGAACGAATATTTTCTAAAAGTCCACTTTTTTCAGGACCTAATGCCATTTTCCAAAATCCGTTTCGAAAGTCCCAACATTCAAATGGGTCATTGGATTAACAATACTCAGGTCCGTCTGACAGATAGTCTTGGACGCTAAACATCGCTGTGATTTGTACCATAGTCATGTAATATAGTTATGCCAATAGTTTTAATTTGTATAGGTAGGATAATTTGTGTTGTGACATGTGCATTGTATGTAATAACTTTGTGTGGTGCCTTGCACACTAAACTGACAGACGGGTAAGGAATTGACCGTTAAACTTTGACGACTAATTATGATTATACATTCTTTCGTTACTCTACTCAGTTAATCCATCCTTACTGATGTAGACTTAAAATTATCTAGTCGTCGGTCAATCCTTCTGGGCCATGATGCCCAATAGAGGCTCCGGTTGCAGCTTCCGGGATTAATAGCATCTGAACAAGTGCTGCATAGAAAACCCAAGGTTTACAACCTTAACAAAACATGTTACAAAATTGATAGCTAAAAAATAACCCAAAGACAAATCGGCAGTCAAAAGAAACTGTCAAAAATTGTTGTACAAATTAGTGCGCATGTCTGTTTGTTCTGTATAGTTTTCTAACTGTAAATAAGATATCTATTTAATAGAATGCACAAAATCCGAATATAAAAAGTAATATAAACTCTCGAAAACTAAAAAACATCAGAAAACCTTTTTAATTCTTTTGTTATTGCTGTTATAGAAGTAATTTGCTTGCTGGTTAAGTGATGTCCACGAGTAATACTTGATAATCTCTTAGTTGGTAGCATCATTTAGGGAACTGTTTAGAAAATAGGTTATCGATCTGAATACGCCTAAAGGAAACGTAATTGTTACACCCCGGGTAATACAGCCTGCATGGACTAGAACCCTGTGATTTTAGTCGTAACCGTAAGAATATGACCGATTTTGACTTCAGGTTTTGTGTCTGATCTGCCAGAGTCCCCGCCCGTTGCGCTCCCGCGCCAGATCGCGATCCCGCAGATGATGCGCCATCCGCGTCGCTTCCATTATATTGTCCGCCTGAAATGCGAGGCCCGTATCGAGACTATGATAGTTTGCCCGAGGGTCTAAAAATGCTGCGTGGCACAGTAGATGTTTTTACTGATCCGGAGAAATATGATATGGATACATTTGACTAGCCACAGGTTGTGCAAGTTGCTACACTGATTTGTACGGAATGATTTTGGAGATTCGGTTTAAGTTATTACGGAGTGCCAGTAACGATTTGCCCGGTAAGTGACGAAGTCCGTAAGTCTCGATTACCAGCGAAACAGTATTGTCGATTGTCTGTGTCGTCGTATGGTGGTGGTATGTGTCGTTGTCCCTATGTTAACTGTCAAGCTGTAAGTGTAATTTTGCTGCAACAATTGAGTGGATGGCCCCTTGGCCTGGAGTTCAACCCGTTGTGTAATAACACTATTCGCGCGCTGCGTGAAATTGTTGTCCAATTGTCCGAATTCTTGCCGTCCGACCTTTATAATTTTCGCATGCGTATGGTAGGGGATAACACAGATTATTACCCTAACATTTTAAATTTTCCTGGAGTGCAGTGCGCTTACCGCTTACTTTAAGTTCAGCTATCATTTCCTTATTTTAAGTCGGAAAAGACTCAGCTTAGTTATGGTTTTTAGTTTTGTCCTGTCCCTTTGCATTGTAGTATTCTGTACCATATCTGCAATTCGTGTTACTTTACGGTGGTATACCTGTTTTAGAACCATGTCCCAGAACCAGCTCAACATCTACTTCTACATCTGGATGGACCAGTATGATTACGGTCCGACTTCAGCGATGTCTCGTCGGACGTGATCGAGATTGATTCTGATGATGACGATGCGATGTCGGTGGACTCCGCCATCTGCACCTCTCCATCCCTGCCCCCGCAGCCTTCCCCTCCTGTGGCCCGCATCCTGCAGTGCCACTACAGTGCCACTGCCGCGGAGACTATGGATGCCCCCTCCAGAGGACCGGAGCGGGAACCAGATACCTTGCCCCCTGAGCTGCGGAAATCCCACTATGGGGACTGGGTCCACACCTCCCCAGCCTCCACGAAAGTCTTCATTCCTCGGCGGCCCATCTCCATCCTGGGGCCGGAGGTAATCCCGATGAGCACGGTTCATTGTTTGATGTGTTTTTGGAAATTTAAGTTGTCTTTCTACTGTGTTCCCTTTCAGTTTCTCCCCGCTCCCCTCACCCTTCAGTTTGAGAAATTCCCTGCTAAGGCCCGCCTGCGAGAAGCAGTGCATGCGCTCCCCCTCTTTCCTCCGTTTTTCGTTGCCCCAATCGTCTGTGCGGCGATAAATGTGTTTTGGTTTTGTATGAGCACCCAAGTTGGGGCGCTTCCGGTCGCATGCCTTTTGACCGTCAGCTGCCTCCCCTTGTTTCCTTTCTGTTGAATGCATTGCAACGCTCGCACCCACTTATGCCTGCCAATTTGTCTTCTCACCAATTTTAAGTTTCTGTTAAACAATGGCTGAATGTGCACTTTTGAAGTTCTGAATGTAAAAGCGAGATTTGTTTAGAAGTTATTCAGAGAAAAGAGGAGTTTTGCATGAACCTGTTCACTGATCGCTCATTTTGGGAAAAGTTACACGTGAAGGCAGGCTAGAATGGATGCGCATATGAACACGCTGCATGTTGAGATTCAGCTATTGTCTGTGTATATTACTGTTCGATCCATTTCTGTTTTAGTTATCTGTTTTTGCCTGGTCTGACAGCCTTGATACTGGTCCCATCTCCCCGCTGCTACGGTTAGTTTATACCGGACCTGAGACTGCCACAACCCCCCACTGAGTTTGCTGTCACACTACGCATAAGCCACTGCACCATATGCGACACTGTGTTTCTGTCTCTTATTCACTAATACTAGACTGTTTCTGATTAGCCGCACTGATTGAAGTAGAGCCGTGAATCGTGAAAGATGAATTGGAAGCACGCATTGAAGAGATTCTTGAGGACGTTCAATCATTGGAATCTAAAAAAGATAATTATTAAGTAACAAGCATAAAATTTGTGTTGTAGCTGTTTTCTGTCCGTGCTTGTCTGTACTTATTCCAGCAGGTCGTTTTCTCCTTTTCAGCAGTCCGGCGATGATTGGATCTGGATCCTGGAACATCGATACTCATCTCGCTTGGGATACTGAGTTTACTCCGTTCTTTTCTGTTTACTAATTTTGATGTTCGCTATGTCTACGTTGCACCTAGAATTGAGAAGGATTGCTATTAAGAATACTAATTGAGACACGAATTCATGTCCTATTTAAAAATCTAACTGCAAATAAACGCACCTACTGAGAAATACGCCGACATGAAATGGTGTTGAACTCTGAATATTGACTAGTAATTTGGAAAAGTTAACTGAATATTCGGCGATTTCGAGACTGCGAAATGCAGTAATTTCCGTGAATTGAATGATGGCAGGGCAGCGTAATCACTTGCTCATTGTCTGAGAAACTGTTTTATACCATAACTTGTTCCGTACATGGTTCTGTTTCTAGGCAGTTTGCTCAGCAATGGTTATTTTTTGGTCCTCAATTTTTGGTCGCTTTCAGTCGGTCCGTGGTTCGATCCCCATCCGGTCGGAAGATCAACGTTCCTATCTCGATCATCATCTTCAACAGCACCGTCATCAGTTGGACACTCTTCCTCACATCTTTCAATTCTGATTTCTCCCCTTCCCACCAGAACCGTCCTCTACAACCATCCCTACGGCTCCATCAGTAACCTGGAGCCCTGCCAACGGGGTTGTCCCCCACGTCGGCGCCCGCTGACTTCCCTGACCGATGGCATGCCTAACGCCTCGGTAACCGCCCCACCAGCACCGTCTCATCATAGCTCATCACGGAACGGCGCGGATCTCTACCTCTTGTCAGTCCAACTGGAATCTCTTGTCCCCGGGGTGGCAAATCTGCACCCATTCCTTCCTGGGCCGAAGTGAACTGTAACCGGCCACCAACCACTGCCGCTGTCTGCAGCCTGGAGCTCTGACCGTCGTAGGTCCCTCTCCGGCTATCTCCCACAGTCGTCTCCGTCCCTCCCCCTGCTGGACTGTACTGCCTGCCGAATGCACAAGCTACTGCAACCATCACTATTGACAAGAAGAATTGTATGAACTAGAATTTTGTGGATGTAAATTTATGCATTGTATTTGTACAGTTGAGTTATCTAGATTGGAACATTATGCCATTTAAAAGAAGTATGTATGCTGTCACTGCTTGTCCAGGGACTGTGACTGATCGATACTAACAGTGCTCGTTTGTCTTGATACACTTCCCCCCCTAGTAAAAACCTATCACATTTTTGCGGTGGAGAGTATGGAGGCTAAGAATTTTGTAATGCTGTGTAACGGATAAAATGAAGCAGAGATTGCCGAAATAATTGCTGAGATTAGCTGTTTGATTTGAGCGCTAAAGCTGAGATTAATTAGATTGATTAATAGATGTACTTGTGCTTGTTATAATTTTTGATTCTTGTATTCCTGTTCTGTTTTGGTATCGCTGTATTGTGGATTCGGCCTTGACCCTGTGTTTGACCAATGCACAGTATTAGCTAGGTACTTACTTTTGTATTGTCCAAGTATTTCCACTTCTGAGTGGCTAGTGAAATTTTTGGTGGACTGTTATTGTCGCCGCTTTGAAGATGTTTGTTGAACTGTGGTTTGATGAGATTTAGTGGTCTTTGCAGAGAAGTTTGAAAAGAATGTACCTTTAGGAAATTTATGGGTTTATTTGCAAAACGGACCAAAATTGTGACTAATTTACATTAAAATAATAATCTAATTAATTTTAATGATCAGCATTTCTTCATCTGCGCTTGAGCGAGAATTAAGGTTTAGATAGTGTCAAGATCGTTAGCGTTAGGAGAGCAACTAATACAACAGGGACTTATCGTTGAGTGTATATCTATGACCCCGGTGTTGTAACTTTGAAGCTCTAGAGCTGCTTAACCAAAACCAGTGCTCATCACTGATTCAAAAAGATCAGTGGTTAACTTTGAAAGAAAAGAGAGTAGAAAACGACCCCCCCCCCCAACTAGCCTTTTTGTTACATAAAATTAAATTCGTGTCCTCTTTCTGTATTGATTTGATGGCCAAAATGCTTGAAGATAAATGTTTTTAATTTAGCCGCTAACTAAACAAGTTAGCCCTCACTTTTGATTCGTCATGATATTGGACTGGGAATCAAAATGTTCAAAGATCATGCTAATCTTCGTTTACAGCTGATTTAAAAATGCGCCAACATTAATCAACACTATTGACGGTGAATGTGAGAAAACTAATCAAACAGTTAGCATGAGCAAATCTGATCCAAATTTCAACTCGCCTCCCCTAGGTGGATTGAAATTAGCCTATTCAAAACCATTTCAACAAAAATTGCAACTTTTTTTAGCAAATGATATGAAACAATAATCAAATCTCGCATTTTACGAACAACAGGCGCCGTTGCTGGTTTCCTTTGTTTTAATCATTTATACGAAACTAGCTAAAACTTGTGGAGTAACTAATTTTCGTACTGCTTAACAATCTGAAGCCAGTCCGTATTTTGTACGGTGCCTAGACACAGCTGGTTCCTTATCTTTCGCCCAGCCAGCACTTTCACACACAATTTGCCTGATGACGGTGTCACCCTGTATTTAGCGCATTTTATGAACAACTAAGAGCCACCGAAAAATCCTAAACAAAGAGCCCCAGTCCACTATTGTCTCTATGATAGAGACCTTCACACAGGCCCGTCGGCCCGGCTCGGCCCGGCCCGCCCGGCCCGCGGGCCGGGCCGTGCCGGGCCGAGGGGAAACAATTTGGGAGCGGGCCGGGCCGGGCCGAGTGCAAGATCGGGCCGGGCCGACCAAGATTCACTACATTTTTCCTATATTTATTGCTTTTTAATAACATATATTTGTTAAAAGTTCTCCAACCACATGCAGAAAGATTTGAGGTCTGATCACTTTAAATAACGACTTAATCTTTTACATTTTTAGGAAACTATATAAATGTTGATTGCTTTCATGGTTTTGTTGAAAATAGTTGCGAAGTTCTAAGTTCCTAAATAGGTTCATACTTCTTTTAAGCATTTATGCAATAATTTGGGGCCAATAATAATTTAATTTTGAACGAAAATTCTTGGACTTGGCTTGACTTCAAATTCGTTCGTCAAAGGGTTGTATGGGGTTCATTTCGTTTGCTAAGTGTTTTAAAATTTTCATAACTTGAAGCCAAGGTGTTGGGGAGAAAGGACGAGTGCGCCGAAATTATAAAATACAAAAACTTGACGAAAAATGTCAATGTTAAACTGTTTTTGCGTACCAAAAAATTGACTACAGTTTTAAACTTACGGGCCGGGCCGGGCCGGGCCGGGCCTGAGTTGGAGCGATTCGCGCAACTATGCGATTCGCGCAACAGTAAAGTGTACAACGATTTCGCGCATCCCAAGAAAGTGTACACCGTGATCGCGCAACACTGGTTATGTACAGAGTTATTGATAAAATGTGTTTTCTAAATGTTGTCCTACTAGTCTATCAAGACAAAACAAATATATATATATATATACGTATAATTTTATTTTTATTCCATCGAGCGCTTGGGAAAGTTTTAGTAGAAGGTACATGGTTTACTGTTGCACATAAGAAAACTAAAGGTAATGTGGAAATACAGGTTAAGCCTTGTAATTTCTACAGAATATCGCTTACAGGTTACCTATGGGGATATGTACTTTGGTGCAAGGAATAAAGATTCCAAGTTAGGTTAGCATTCCTGTCTGTAGCGTCTAATAAACGTTTATTACTCAATATTCTGATAAAGCAATCGGAGTTAAAAACGCGACAGTGATCAGTTTTGTTTTTGAAGACTGAAACTTGGAACAGTCTTTCTGCCCTCTGCCTGGGTTTTTTGTAACGGCTGCTGAGAAAATTTTGTCAAGCCTCCCTTCCCAGTATATGCCCCGCCCCTTTTTATATTTATACAGTGAAACCCTGTGAAAATTACAGGGTTGTCTTGTAAAAACTATGGTTGGGGTTCTTATTCAGCAATGTCGGAAGAAAGTAGGTGTTTCTTCAGATTTGTTACAGAAAACTTTTGTAGAAAAGCTACAGGTTTTTGATGTTTGAGTCACTGAAATTAAATCTTAAACTAGGTTTTGGGTTGTACAGGTTTCAGTTTCAGACACACGAGCTAATACTCATATATCTACTGAAACTATCCTGAAACTGGAGACTGAAACTATAATTATTTTAGATTTTAACTGGCTTATTCAAATTATTTTAGGCGTTTAGAAACTGTTAACACACCTCTTAACAAACCTGTTAACAAACCTTAACAAACAAGAAAACTTGTTAACAAACCATCTATTTACAGAAAAACCCGGTTCTGGACAAACTGACAAAATTGGATATGACAAGCTTTTCTTCCTCGATCGCCGACCAATGATTAATATAATATTTCTGTTAATATAGTATTATATAAAATTATAATAGGCTGCACTTGACCATTATTGTGCTATAATCTCGTTCCTCGTATAATTTTTTTGCGGTTTCGATTTCAGAAATTCTAGGAATACGAATCAGAAAAATGGGAAATGTACGAATTTAAACTAATTTTTTATTTCATTTTACAATTTTATTTTTGTTCATTATTGCATTAAATTTTTAATGGGTTCAAATTTAATTTTTTTGAATTAATTTTTAAATTTTTAATTTATTAAATTTAATGAGTATTAAGTAATTTGAGGGTTTTTTAATATTTTAACTCTGCTCTACAACGCTCATCAAGAGTGCTCTGTGTACTTTTTCTGAAGTTTCAGGAAGATAAGCTATACTTCTTGTTGATTACGCGGTCAAGTTTTCTATGTTCGTTAGATTTATAATTTGATTTTAGTTTAACGAAAAATTTAATACAGTAAAGAGCAAAAATAAAATTGAAAACTGGGACAGCAGAACCAGTTAGACTTCGTATTTTTTCTAGTTGGTATTTTCTCTATTTCTGGTTTTCTCATTCGTCTGCAGAATTTCTGAAATGGAGATTACAGGAATCACTTTTGTAGATGATAAATACAAGGCGCTCTATTGGCCATCGTTTGTAGTTTCAGAGGAGATACTTTGGTAAAAAGAATTGCAAGTTACTCTAGCATTTAATACAAAAGAAACTTGTAGTTTCCACTGGTTGACAGGTTAACTCTACAGGTTATTTATTACTCGTTTTGCTGATAGCGGAAACCGAGTAAAGCTCAATTCAGTTAATTAGATAATATTCTGAAAAAGAAATTGGTTTGAAAATAGATAATTGTTTTTAAAAATTTAATTACATTCAACAGAGAAATCTTTCCCCTCAGAAAAATTTCACCGGTGATATTTTTCTGGGGGATTTCACCGTGACGCCGACACTTGTACTTACCAGGTCCTTGGACCGAAATTTAAGTTACTCCAACTAGTCCTATTTACTCACTGTTAAATTGCCTGTATTTAAGAAATACCCTTGAAAGTCAGCAGTATAAAATACTTATGTAAAATGTAAAATACTTAAATTGTAAATGCTGAAAACTCTCGTATACGTACGACTTGACGTGTGGTTACTTTATACATTAAATTTTATTTAGCGATGACTCTAAGTAAGGTATGTATAAAACATGCAATGCATATATATATGTAGCGTTGCGCGATCACGGTGTACACTTTCTTAGGGTGCGCGAAATCGTTGTACACTTTCCTGCTGCGCGAATCGCGTGTACATTTTGAAGATGTGCGCGATATCGCTGTACATTTTCTTGCTGCGCGAATCGAGTGTACATTTTATAAATACGCGGCCGGGCCTGAAAATTTGGGCCCGTGAAGGTCTCTAATCTATGATGGCACCAAATGAATTTTTGGCCAATTCTGCAAGAATGTTCAGATCGTTCCATTTCTAAACAGCAAAACAGTTATATCGTTTCAAAGAATCTTGCACAAAAGGACCGCAACAGCAGCTGTCAGTATCATTTTCGCACAAACTGTATGTCAAGCGATGCAGAAGCATTAAAGGCTTTGCGTAATAACAAAACATTTATGCCAATGAATAGGTCAGGAAGATGTCACTGAAAACATTTTTCACAGAAGATTCAAGACAGAATAGAAATAATTTTATCGTAAAAGCAATATTATGTATAACGTATAAAGACATAGAAAAGATCCAAATGTTAGAGAACAATTTAAATTTCAACAAATAATTAAATTTTCTGGTGAAATTAGCCCAAAATTTAGTGTAAAATAGGTGTAAACAAAGATAACTGTTGACCCGCTCTGACCTGCGGCTACCCACTGACCTGAAGTCGATCCGCGGGTACCCACGACCCACTTCCAACTCTGCCTTGAGCTCTCTTTAACTTTGAAATATTCATCATCAGAAATTATCTTACAGCAACCAAGTCAAGTCCGTATTTTCTACGTTTATGATTCCCACAAAAATTATTAAAAACTGAATTGAAAAATGAATGAATTCATAAAAAACATTTAAAGATTACTTCAACGACCGAAGCAGTACCTTATACGTTGTATAAAAATAAAGTTCCCTGAGCGCAAATGCATGTAGGAACTGGTGTTACAAGCACAAAATCAGATTTCAAAATGTTGAGATAGTCAAGATTACGTATGAGATTGCAGTTACAAGATCTCTTCGACAGTGGAAAGCTGTCCTAAATAAAATTTCAGTAAATAAAATAAATAATAACAAATAAAAGATAATAAAATAGCTTGACAAACAAATAAAATCAGTATACCTAATATTATGACATTACGGCCAAATGAACACGCAGTAATAGTCGATAAATTTTGATTACCTAGAAAATCAGGTGTAACTAACGACTACAAAATCAGGCATGGATCAAAACAGCTGTAGCTAGTCTGACAAAATTCGTGGAAGAGAAAAACTTATTGGCCTAGCTTTCAGAATAAAGCTTCACAAGAATTTCGGAAAAAGAATTCAGCAAAAATGTAAAAAATTTCAAGAAAAGCTCCTGTCCTGCCAGCAAGATTTGATCAAGCAGATATTGCTGAAAAGACTGATGTAAGCATTGTAATGTAGTCGCTAATTGATCTACCAATCATTAACTGGGCTGATGTCTGATTGGCTGATTCAGTTTTGGCGCCAAATTTCTTTTGCTATAAATAGCTGAGCGAACAACCAGTTAGCAATCATTTGAACATTTTTCGTTTCTTTTCATCTCTTGATTAGTGATGCAGGCCTAGACTTGACGGTTGCACATTAACTCAAGGGATGAAAAAGAAAGCAATATTCAATTAATTTACAAATGTGTGCTGTTTTGAATAGCCAATTAGTTCCATTATGATTTACTTTTCATGTTTGTTATTCTGTTGACTGGCAATAAATACTAATACTAATACTAAAGTGATTTTGAGATTTTGCGGTACGGAAACCTCTTCGTATAGGAACTAGATTGGCTTTACAGCGTTATTTTCAGTGAGCTTCGATATTGCAATCAGGCAGTGTTTGGAGTTTGTCATTGCAGTATCAAGGCTCACTGATTTGCAAGATTACCAAATCAGCTCGCATTGCTTTTAATTTCGCGGAAAGGAGAATCAACTCGTTCGGTGGATGGAACTGTCTAACACATCACCGGGTTTGATTCTTCTGACTGTGAAATTAATATCTATTGCTGCACTCTCACATCAAGTGAAAGAACTCACTGTGACTTACAGAGACGGTCAAAACCTGTATCACAGTAGTTCTTGCTACTTGTTGTTGTTGCTACTTGCTACTTTTTGGTTTCGTTTTGGCATGACTGCGATATTGTTGTACTAAGCTTCTGGTTATATATATCAAGAAATATATAAAGCATGATCAGCCCAATGGGCCGATATCTGCAATGAACTAATCCTTTCAAGTAATTGTTTGCTAGCTTGAAAGGATCTTTAAGATATCTTACACTGATCGTATTTTTAAGATTAAGTTAATTGCGAACTGTACTAATGGGCAATGTCAAAGCGTTCAGAGCTAAATGCACTAAGACTTGTCTCAATCATGTGGAACGAAAATAAAAAATAAAACCTTTCAATCCCAGCAAAACAGAGCAACTGTTGTCTGGCCAAAACTAGTTCAAATCAAACAAGCAGATTTTCTTTAATCCCAACTTGTTTTCTATACTTTACTTTGTTTAGCAATTGGTAATTGAGAACAATTTTCATGCCAGGGGCCAATGTCATAGAATTTTTCACAGCCATCTCGCCCCAGTCGGTTCACCGGTGAGTGGTAGTGTCAGCAATTTTAAACTGTCGGGGGACGGGGCAGCTGACACTGAACAATTGCATTGCAGGTGCAATTATCCGACGTATTCTACAAGGCTATCAGTACGTACATTACTTTCACCGCAATGGAGGTCCTGTGGTAACTCCATCAAACAGACAGCCACATATACAGAACAGAACTTAACAAAATTGAAAATGCGCTTTTGCGTTCACCGTTGTCATAAATGAAAAGCCAATGATTTAACATATTTCAAGCTTCCGTTTTTTCCAAAACAATTATCGTCCCACAAAATATTTCAAAAATAACCTAGCAATTTCGCACAAAACCCAATGCTAGCAGACGAATTTGACAATTTTGATTGTTTTCCGTTTTTCTGTCTTGCCTACAGCAAAGCTTGGTTTAAGTTAAGCTTCCTATGTCAGTGGGTGTATCCTGTCATTTGCAGGTAATTGGTAAATAATAAACTATAATATCCCTTAGACAAGTAGTAGTAGACAAGTAATCCGCTACATACATAAGAAGGGGAAATATTAGTTGCCATGTTAGTTCAGTTTAGTCTCTCCAACTATCTGCTAGCGACATGCGATCTTTTCCAATCTTGCTCGCTATGTGCACAATTAGTAATGTTCCAACCGCTGAATCGCTTGAGCTACTACCAAGCCAGAGATAAGCTGAACCAGAGCTCAGCCCTGTCGAAGAATGGGTCAAAGCCGAAGCCGAAGAAACCAACCCTGATCTGCCCGCCTAGCTGCGTTCCAATTAGTGGCAAGCAGCGTTACCAGATCCTGTTCATTTTGTGGTAAATCGGATAAAGAGACCACAAAAGTGGTAATAAAACTAAGTCGCCTCGCTTAAAGCCGTCGTTTTATTCTTCTGTAATTTGAGTGTACATAAGTGTTGGCATAAGAATAAATATGTACTACTTAAGCAAGAAAAGAATATGGAAGGTATGACCAAGAGTCCATGATTTTCTCCTATATATTAGAAGAAGAGTAAGCCACTAGAGGGCTCCTCTTTTGGCATTGCGTAACGGTGCTCCGACCACAATACGCGAATGTTCCCCAGTTTTGGGGGGGGGTCGCCAGCTATACCCCCTCCGTTTGGTGGGGGGGGGGGTAGCCAAAAGTGGTCCCCGTTTGGGGGGTCGGGCGGGGGTCCCCGTTTGAGGGGGGGGGGGGGGGAGGTCGCTCAAGCAGGCTAAGTTTTGCTCATTCTGACTGCCTGTTGGCGACCCCCCCCAAACGGGGACCACTTTTTGTCACCCCCCCCAAACGGGGACCTCTTTCAGCGACCCCCACAAACGTGGACCCTTTTTCGAATAGAACAAAAACTACCTTAATCCTCTGTTCTACTCCCCCCCCCCCAAACGGAGTGGGTTTCGGCAATCTAATTGGCTGTTGGCTACCCTCCCCCCCAAACGGGGACCTCTTTTCTGCTACCCCCCCCCCCCCACCAAACGGAGGGGGGTATCCAATGTTCGATTTTGTCGACCCCCCAAACGGGGGAACATTCGCGTATTTTAGGCGGAGCACCGTTACGCAATGCGTTGAAGAGAAGCCCTCTAGTGGCTTACTCTTCTTCTTAATAGTAGTGCAATTATGCACTCTTGGTATGACCCTTATTATTCTATACAGGCTTCAGAATCCAAGAATACAAAGTGAGGCTGATTACCTTAATTCGCCTCATTATCACTTCTGAAGGGTCCACCTGCTGAAGTTAATTTATACTGTAGGTTGGTGCATACTGGGAAACCAAATACAGTTTACCTTGAATGGCTAAGAATTTAGACCCAATTGAGTCATGGCTTACCATGGCCCTAGATATTAAAGTTAAGAAACCTAGTATTGAATAAGCTCACATTATATTTCAGGGACTGCCCAATTAGTAGGAGAAGGGGTGAAACTGATATGTGCCTCATCACTACAGTATCTCTGGCCAGAAAAATTCGAAAAATTAAAAAAATCCAAAAATAAGGCTGGATGACAACAGTTAAACAGAAGATGACCTGAAAACATGTAACTATGTCCGGAGGAGTTGGCATCCTATACTGCCACGTAGAATGGCCAAAGGCTCAAATGACAGAAGCTTGAGTAAAAGGTTATGCTTATGCTTACTGTAGGTAATATTGAAGTTCAGAACAATCTCTAGCTCTGCTAACGCATCTTGTAATTCGGCACCTCCATTTACCATTCAGTCAAACGATACCACAGCTATTGAGCTGGCGCACCAACTGGAGTGGAGACTTCCGATCACGAAGCTTCACTATAGCTTGTGACTAGTAGCTTAGCTGATAACGCTTGAAAAAATATTCCTTAAAGCTTCTTACTTTGTTGACAAACTGTTTACTATTAATTTTAGTTCAATATTCTATAGTCCTAATAAGATCATAATGAATACAAATGAAAGAACGAACGAAACTAAGGTTGTCACTACAGCACCTCCGACCCGAAAATTTCGGGCCTGAGGTGGGGATCGAACCAGACATGTGCAGGAGGGGAAGTTCTGGGGGGGGGGTGAAGGAATCCGTTTTTTAGGGGAAAATTGCGGATTCTGGGGGGTGATGGACGCCTCTGGGGGTGAGTTCGGTCTTGGGGGGGGGGGGGGTTAGAAACCCCCCCCCCCCCTCAAACCCCCCCCCCAAGCACACGTATGGATGGAACCCACAACCTTTGGCTAACTATGCCAACGCTATCGCTAAAGCATATCGATTTTTTAGTATTATGTAGTCAACTCAGTAGCTTGACAGAATAGTTGACTGTTGGTTTTATTACCATCGGTTACTGTGTTCAGCTGGAGGTAATGGCAGACCGGACTCCGGAGCCAGGTCGGGGTATAAACTGTAAGTTATCATTCCTTGTAACCCAGTACCTAGGTAATTTATATTATAATATGAATATAATATAGATATATTCAAATTACACTTTTAGAATTCCGCTCATGCATTGTATTTATTCAGACAAAAGAAATAATTTTGTTGATTCAAACACTTTTTCAAGTGATCAAATCAAAGCAACGTAATTTTAATCTTCATTTCCGATTTTAAAGTATTCTTGACTGTTTCTGACTTTTGGCATATGACTCGGAAACGCTGGCTGCAAGGAAACCAGCCAATTTTGTTCCAAGCTGTCGTTATCCAGAAGCTACAGAGAGACTGCGACTGACAATTGGGATTTGAATGTCCCACATTAAAACCGTTAGTATTATACTTTTCATACTTTGTACTGTTATACCACGTAGGTTGGCACTCTTCGTTGGCATCATGGAAATCAAGCCATATGATCTGGTTTCGTGCATCTGGAAGCGCTCCTGATTGCACAGCACTGACCAAATCGTCGAATTGCTTATCTCCCCCAACTTCCAACAAGTGTGCACTGGGGTGTTCGTTTTGGCATGCCTTAACAGCTTCGGAATGGTTGAAATGCCCTTCGATAAGTGTGTAGCAAAATGGTGGCACAGTCATCCACCCCTTTGGGCAAGCAGATTGTTGAGAGCTTGAGTCTGACAGAGAACCAAGTAGTAATCCATTGCTCTCAGTTGTAAGCACCAGCGCAAAAACTAGACAGGTTATGCTGTGCATTGAACTGAAAAAATTGTCATAAATTGACATAAACTTAGCATTATTCTTTGTCGTAGTTTTTGTTTGAACGCCACCAAGTGTACTGCCGGGTAACCCTGGTGCAATAATCATGGAATGACAGGCAGTATCATTGCAAGTCCTCGTCGAAGGTGTGTGATGTCCTGATTCAATTTTAATTTCATTTCCAATTCAATTAAATTTTAATTAAATTCTACGATGCTGCTGTGAATACCATAGTACCTACTCCTGTGGGAGCATGACTTAGTCTACGACAATTCCTAAATAAAATTATATGACTCTGACTCATACATACGCCTGAAATAAAAGTCCTTGTTCAACATAGCATCTTAATCCAGGTTTCAGTTGCCAGGTCATATGTCGACGAATTTAGTTTTATAAAAGTACCTTCAAAATTCAAAGTATTCAAGACATTGGGATATATATACTTGGGAACGAAAACATACCCGAGACGATAAGGGAAAGCAATGAAGCAGTCGTTGATTACGCCAAAGAACAATACTGTTCCAAACATCCCCCATTATATATAGACGGAGACTGGTGGGAATTATTGGTTAGAACAGATGCATTAAATGGTAGATAATGTCAGTTATTTGTTAGGATCTGTTTGTTATTTGTTTGTTATTTGTTAGCAATCTTTTTTATTGCTAAACAACGGAATGACTGGAAATTAAATTAAAGAAGACTAGGGTCAAAATCTTGGCAAAAAACCGTAGGTTTGTAGAATTAATACTCGATTCACTTACTCACTTACTTTACCAGTCAAATTCTTAAAATACTGTACTTTCTTGAGAAAATAGACAAAGAGCTTTTGACTTGAAAACCTTCTGACAGAATGAATTGAAAAAGTAGGCCCCTAAAAGGAGGTCGCTGCTGAACTCAAATTCATAGATAGATAATAGAATTCATCTCCGCTGCCAGTTAGGCCACACCCTTCTGGTGCGCAGAGGACGGGTAACACCGACTGAATTGCTTCAAAGCTGGAAGTATTTTGGCATAAATGAATAAAAATTTGAATTAAGGGTGGGGGTCCCGAGTACCAATTTTCATATTGACCGATTTTGGTTTTCAGGTATTATATACCCAGACATGCCTACAAAAACAAGGCAACTTATTAGGCTCCTGCGTACATTCAGATAGCCCATATCAAACCGTACGGGGGATTTAAAGATTTTTTAATAAAAATCGACTAATACGTGTACAAAAATAAGTAAACAGCTGGTTTCTTAGGAGGCTTCGCAAAATTTGAGAAGCATTATGCGTTTGGTGAATGCGCATTTCTCAATAAATGAAAATGCTATTTTTTTACTGTTGGTATGTGGCTTGGTTTTCGAATAAGTGACTTGAAAAAGTCAGTTGTAAAAGCAAGCGTCTGCACTTTTATAACTGTAATAACAGCTGACTTACTTGCTGGTGCTTTTTACATAAAGACCATACACGTTCAGTTTCTCTGCTAAAAGCTAGTTTTTGTACTTTCATTTGACTGCTGAAAAGGATATGAGCGCCCAGTGACTGCTAAGAAAAAAATCAGAAAATGCGTTTTAAAAACTGGCCTATGCGCTTTTCAACACAAATAATGCGGTTTAATGAAACGCATTATTAGCAGATATTTTTGAGAAGTCTCCCTAGTAAAGTCTTATTTTTAAGATGGCAGTCGAAAATGAATGTGTCAGTTTACAAATTTTCAAGAAAAAACCCAGAAATAAACAAAATAAATCAAACGAAGGAAAGAAATTTTAAAGCAATTGAGTAAAAGCAGTTGTCTAATCATTCTGGTTAAAAGCATGTTGGACTAGTGCCAGTCTAAGACATTTAAATTTTCCGAATTCTCCCTACAATGGTATTTCTCCATACTGGTTAAAAATTTTCAATACTTCAAGTATAAATTCTTGGCTATACAAATATATGTTGTCGGTTTTTCCATCAGGTTCACTATTAATGAGGTGTTACAAATGCTGAAAAAGTCAGAGCATGAATTGACGGTGCTGATATCGTTAATTGGCACCTAGTAATGGCAACGAAGATGGTTTTGCTGTATCACAAATCAATATGGTGGCAGCTAGGGATCCAAAGGATGGGAGTCTGACAAAGCTGCTTTTATCGGCAGCTCTGCAGAGTGTTCTCACATTGTTTGGATCCCCAGCTGGCGCCTTGTCGTCTCCTGAATCAATACTACTGTTCTCATTAGCAATAGTCCTTGCCAATATGACGACATTAGCACCTTCAATTCATTCTCTGGCTACTCCAGCATGTACATCCGCTCATTAGATGTATCTATAAACTATAATAACTTCCATGTGAATACTTAAATTACCATTTCGTAATGTTATTACCCAAAGTATACACAATAACTAACTGTACCCAGCTGCGGCTAGCGTCAGTTTAAACTAGTTTAGTTTAGTTCAAGTTCTGTTTCACTGCACAGTGCACGGTTTTTTATCAGGCCATCGTCGGCAATACAATGTCAATTTAACAGTATAAAATAAAATTCTATTTTTGTATTGATTCATAGCCAAAATGCTTAAAGAGTAAATGTTTTTAATTTTGTCGCTAACTAAACAAAGTAGCCCTCAGTTTTGAATCTTCACGATTTTGGACTGGGAATAAAATGTAAAATAGTAGAACATGCTAGGTAGTCTTCGTTTACTGCTGATTTAAAAGTGCGCCTACATTATACATCGGTATTGACGGTGAATGTGATAAAACTAATCAAACAGTAAGCACGAGAAAATCTGATCCAAATTTTAACCCGCCTCCCCTAGGTGGATTCAAAATAGCCTATTCAAAACCATTTTAAAAAAATTGCTTTTACCAAATGGAATGAAACAATAATCAAATCTCACATTAAAAGAAAAGCCCCTGTCCTGCAAACAAGATTTGATCAAGCAGATATTGCTGAAAAAGCAGATACTGCTGAAAAGACTGATGTAAGCATTGTAATGCAATCGCGATTTGATCTGCCAATCATTAACTGGGCTTGTGTCTGATTGGCTGATTCAGTTTTGGCGCAAAATTTCTTTTGCTATAAATAGCTGAGCGAACAAAGCATTCATTTGAACATTTTTCTTTTCATCTCTTGATTGGTGATGCAGGCCTAGACTTGACGGTTGCACATTAACTCAAGGGATGAAAAAGAAAGTGATTTTGAGATTTTATGGTACGGAAACCTCTTCGAATAAGAACTCGATTGGTTTACAGCGTTATTTTCAGTGAGCTTCGATATTGCAATCATTGTTTGGAATTTGTCATTGCAGTATCAAGGCTCACTGATTTGCTAGTTAACCAAATCAGCTCGCATTGCTTTTAATTTCGCAGAAAGAAGAATCAACTCGTCCGGTGGATGGAACTGTCTAACACATCACCGGGTTTGATTCTTCTGACTGCGAAACTAATATCTATTGCTGCACTCTCACATCAAGTGGAAGAACTCACTGTGACTTACAGAGACAGTTCAAAACCTGTATCACAGTAGTTCTTGCTACTTGTTGTAGACAAAGTCACTGATTGATCTTTTGGATTTTCCGCACAGTCACGACTACTTATTGGGAGTTGTCCTGAGTGTGGTATCTAGTCTGCTAGTCATTAGTTGCTGACTAGATGCTACTCTCAAGACAGACTGTCAATTTGCATATTGCTTGCAAGAGCGCAGTTTGTCCACATGTCTGTTTTCCCAAGCGGAGTTGGCAACCTGGTCCCTGACCCGGGGTCTAAATCTAAATCTAAATCCGAGTCCAGGATGATTAATTGAAATTAAAAGGAATATCGTAAATCAGACATTATTGAGTTAAAGCTTAAAATAAGGACCAGGAGCCTATCTGAGCCCTGTCAATTGGAAAGCTTTAGCTTACACTACATGATAATATCTGTAATTAATTTGTCAAAAATAGACGGTTTGTACCCAGTTTATCAGTTCACCAGTTTGTCAACTCCCCAGTTTGTCAATACCTAATAATTAAGGCTGTCCCCCACTCAACTCTTATCCCCAGTTTGTCAGCTCTTTTACATAAGGTATAGAAAGGTCTCAAAAGGTATAGAAGACTAGATGGATGACTGAAAGTTGTTGGCCAAGTAAGGAAAGTGTTGAATGGAGATGCTGGTTAACAGAAGAAAGTTTACAACAGCATGTCCAAAGCAAAACATAGCAGTTAGTTAATGATTTGATACATGTTGTCTTGCGACAGACGTGATTACAACGTTTGCTTTTGCATTGCTGCAATAAACTAAGGACGATAATTAGTAATTCGTGCCCTTCCGCCAATGCCACGTTTGCTATTTTGATTTCAACTTCAGGATATGTATAAATGACCTACCGTAATCTCTTCCAGATGAGCTAATACAATACCATGCTCAATCCAGCCAAAGAGTGAGGGCGTCACTATGTTATCTAAAATCCTAGTCACCCATGTGTAGCTCCCAAGCTACACTGGTGCTCAAAAATCTGCAACCGGTTGGGTTGCTTAGTTGTGCTGCTTAAATACGCTCCAAAACCTAATTTGCATAATCCGAATGCAAAACACTGGCCTAAGCTAGCCCTGTGTTGAAGATAGCGCTTCTAAATGTAGTAATGACTCAGAATGCTCTAAACATAGTAGTTCCGGTTTTTATACATTCCTGCTCCATTCAGCGTGTAACCAACCAACAGTTATCCGTTCTAATATCTGTTTTGGTGAAATTCGGTATATTGTTATTGCTGACTAACGTCGTCTAAGAATATTCGCTAATCGATTGCAGTGTTTCAGCTGCAAATACAAATATATCTCACAAGATATAAATCGTACAATTCTGGAACGAATTTTGATTTAGTGTTTTCTTAATAGAGCTGCTGTGATTGTTATCTGTTGACTGTAAAAATACGTCTACTAGTCCACAGCGAGCTGAAAGAGAGGCAGCTGAAATTTACAATAGCGGACATACCTTTTAACGGAACCGGGCCACTTAGGTTTGACCCGATGGCCCGGTTTTTTCAGAAAATCAAATATCAAATAAATTTAATTTTGCATAAGAAAGCACACTAAATTTTTGGGTTCCATGTTCCATCACCACCCCAAAAAGAATTACTTTTACATATGTTTGCTCTAGTTCTTCTGAAAATATTTAATCAAACTGCAGGATTCTGTAAATTAATGCAGAAATGAGTTTAGTTTTGTTTCGAAAGCCCAAAATTCCTCGTTTTGTTTTTTCTCACGTTTTGTAAATTGCGAAAACCGGATCAAGACCGAGCCGATGCTCTTGCCCCGATGAACCGGTCTAAAACGTGACCGAAACTGACCCGGTTCTATCGCTGGTACATACTGTACATGCGACACCGGGGAATAATATTAGGATCTAGTGGAATAATAACTGTCAGCGCAGTTCTAGTGACAAAAGCGTTCAGCTCACTTAGGAACTTTCACTTGATACCAAATTTGACCACTTTTTGAAAAATTTTATTTTTCACCCAAAATCGCCTATATCCCCACCCCACCCCACCACAGCACTCTACAGCCACTTTGGATGCGCAGTTCTATGACAAATGTTGCTCAGCTCACTTAGAACTCTCATTTGATACCAAATTTGATCACTTTTGAAAAATTTTATTTTCCACCCAAAATAGCCTAAGTCCCCACCCCACCCCACCACAGCCCTCTAAAGCCACTTTGGATGCGCAGTTCTATGACAAAAGTTGCTCAGCTCACTTAGAACTCTCATTTGATACCAAATTTTACCACATTTGAAAAATTTTATTTTTCACCCAAAATCGCCTAAGTCCCCACCCCACCCCACCACAGCACTCTACAGCCACTTTGGATGCGCAGTTCTATGACAAATGTTGCTCAGCTCACTTAGAACTCTCATTTGATACCAAATTTTGACCACTTTTGAAAAATACCTATTTTCCACCCAAAAATGCCAGCCCCACCCCCACCCCACCACCCCACGCCCTTGGAGCCTCATGACAGGCTCAACTCATTAGAACTCTCATTTGATACCAAATTTGACCACTGGAACTTAACCATTTGACCCTCCCACCCGACTGACCCTTCAAACGGCAAAGTAGAACCAGCCCAGCAAAATAGGTACGTCGGACGGCAAAACGTATACCGGGAATAAGCTGGGCACACCCAGAAAACCCCTATAGACAAAGTTTTGAGAGGCCAGATAGAGCATACTATGGACCTCCAGGAAGCGGTTTCCGACTTGACTCTCCCGAGGGCAAAGTAGAACCAGCCCAGCAATATAGACACGTCGGACGGCAAAACGGATACCGGGAATAAGCTGGGCACACCAGAAAACCCCTATAGACAAAGTTTTGAGAGGCCAGGTAAAGCCTACTATGGACCTCCAGGTTGCGGTTTCCGACTTGACCCTCCCGACGGCAAAGTGGAACCAGC
The DNA here is from genome assembly GCA_030248195.1 of Trissonchulus latispiculum. Classification (NCBI taxonomy): domain Eukaryota; kingdom Metazoa; phylum Nematoda; class Enoplea; order Enoplida; family Ironidae; genus Trissonchulus; species Trissonchulus latispiculum. The sequence continues at coordinate 65,900 of JASAND010022164.1, forward strand.
CCAGCAAGATGGGTGGGTCTGACGGTAAAACTGACTGTGGGAATCGATTCTCCGTGCTAGAAAACCATTGTATGAAAGATTTGAGCTTTTAAAGTTGAACAGATAGCGAGAAATTCCGATTTTTCATTTTTCGGATTTTCGCCATTTTTGACGGGCCACTGTGGTCGCTAGGGAAGTGATAGAGAAACGCAACCTGGACCGTTAGTTAGTTCAATATATGTAATTTCTGAATATAAAAAGAAATCAGCTCCAGCTCGTAACGTTCGACCTGAGCGACGACCACAAAAATGGTCACTTTCGCTATGAGCCGACTTTGCGGCGCCACTGCGGCTGTGGCGCAGCTGCGGCGCAAAAAAGTTGTGATTCTTAAATTCTTTAGAGGGTACTACTAGACCCATAGCCCTTTAGGTTGGCTCCACCGCTGCAGATTACGTGAAAGCGGCCCGAACATTATGTACAATACAACCATCAAATAGGAGAAACCGGAAAAAAAACATGGCCGCCATAACCGGTCCGGGGCGCAACTTTTTAACGGTAAGTGATACGGGGCTGAAACTTCACGCAGACATACTAAACTCGATGTGCTCTACAATTTGTGCATGAAATCTGCGCAGGATCTGCGCAGTGGATTGCGCAGCTCTTATGCGCAGCTTATTTTACACTGTCTCCAGCCACTTTTACACACATATTATAGGGGCGCTGCCGCAGCTCATGATATCTATATCATGGGGGTGCTCGGAGAGCCCCATAATATGAGCTATAAAGGCACTTTGCGGATTTTGAAAAGTGCTAATTAGGCATATATAACTAATTAACGGTAAGGAGTTGAGAGCTAAAATTTGCATTTCTGAAATCTCCAGGCCAAGAGCTTTCGAATGATACCAAAGTTGCCCGGAAAAAATGAACTTTGAAAAAATCAACTTTCTCTTACGGGTTTGAAAGTGGGGTTTTTTTCTCTGTATTCACGCGCGTGATTTTTGTCAATTTTGTGTTAACTCGATTTTTCAGGACGGCCCATAGGAAAAATTTTCTATACTATTTTTTGAATATCTAGGCAATGGTACTTAGCAAGTTTATGTTT